>CM034151.1:495479953-495501281 GCA_019776745.2 Taxus chinensis | reverse complement strand
AAAATTTAGCTTCAAGGCTTTTGCCCCCGAGCCCCCAATCCAAATCGGGGGCTTCACCCCCCCAACCCCCCTGACCCGCTCATCGGTGAGGGAACCACCATAAAAATACCTGAGTGTAACACATAGAATGTGTACCACACTCTAACATGAAAATAGGATCCACAAACATAACACCAACGAGACATGAGTGGCTCGTGAGTATAGGATCAAAGGGCGGTCAGCTTGGAAGCATTGCTGTGGGTTCATGGTGACAACAAGAAGCCTTAACTACTTCGAAATCCTCATTGCAGTCTTCAGTCCAATCGATACCATAATCTTTCTTGAGTAGATTGTTGATTGGATGAATGGAAAAGCTTAAATCTAGGATGAATCTTCAAATTGCACCGAGTTTCCCAAGAAATGACTTAATTCTAGACTCATCCGAAGGTGGGATCATTTCAAGAACAACCTGTATTTTGGCTGGATCAAGATCAAATCCTCATGAAGATATAATGTATCCTACAAGTTTGCCTCCTATCACCCCGAACACGCACTTTTCTGGGTTTAATGTGACACCATACTCAATTAATCTTGAGAGGATGATACGGAGTACTTCCGGATAATCAGCGTGTTTCTTGGCTTTGGCTAACAAGTCATCCACATATGATTCCATGATTTTAGGGATAAGATCATGGAATATATAAGTCATTATTCACTGATACGTAGCACCAGCGTTCTTAAGACCAAACGACATGACAGCATAACAATAAGTTCCCCAGGGAGTTATAAATGTGGTTTTGGCTTGATCTTGTTTGGATATTTTGATTTGATTATATCCCAAGAACCCATCCATGAGAGACAAAAGCTCAAATCCAGATGTTGCGTCAACGATGACATCAATGGATGGTAATGGGAAATCATCCTTGGGACAAGCTTTGTTAATATCCTGAAAATCTATGCAAATGTGTATCTTCCCATTCTTTTTGAGAACGGGGATGATATTAGACACCCATTGTGAATAATCGACTGGTTTGATGAATCCTACTTAGAGAAGTTTTATTACTTCCTCTTTTACCATGAGAGCCACTTTCGGCTTCACTGGTCTTGAATTTTGTTTAATTGGCTTTGTATTTGGTTTAGTGATAAGATTATGTACCTATGGTGCGATACCTGTCATTTATTTATAATTAAATGCAAAAGCCTTTTGATGTTCTTTGCGGATTTTGTTGTGTATTTCTATTTCTTCCGGCGTTAACGAGGATCCCAACTTCAAAATTCTTGGCTCTTCCTCCGTTCCAATGTTTATATCAATGGTTTCTTCTATCAAAGAAGCATTACCTTCTTCAAACTCAGGTAGAGCTGGAGGTAGTTCCAGAATTTCTCCATTTTCTATCTCATAGATATCGAGATCCCTCTATAGAGGAGACTCTACCATGGGATTTCCAAAGTAGGAAGAGGAGTGTGGTATTAAGGAAAGATCAACTATACTATGAGTAAGGTGTAGCTCCACATAGGTGTTTAGATATTCGAGAGTGACTTTATCACTATCAACATGATGTAAGATAGGAGATTCATTCTCAGTTGTATGTGTTAGTAGAGGGTTTGTTGACATTTTCTTCACCAATGGTTCAGCATGAATTGGTACTTTGAAACTTGTATCTTCTAACTCATTACTTGGGGTGAAACACGAAGCTGAGGTTGCTATTAAATCTGTGAGAAGGTTCTGTTCTCGTGGGATTGCTTCAATTGATATGAAGTTGAATCCTTTTTTTAGATCTAATACCACTACTTTATAGAGTTGTAAATGTTCAGCTCTAGTCTCATATACTTCAGAGACTTGGTTTGTAACTAATTGAGAGTCTCCTAACACTCTGATGTCATTAACACCGGGCCTTTTGGTTATGATGAGGCCAAGGAGGAGGGCTTCATACTCAGTGTCATTGTTCAAATTTCAACTTAAAAGCAAAAGGTAGGATCTTTCCCTCAGGAGAAGTAAAGATTACGCATGCTCCAGCTCCATGGCGACATCTAGCTCCATCGAAATGGAGAGTCCAATATTTACTAGGAAAGATAGATGCTGAGACATTCTTCACGTCTGTTTCTTCTATTTCGGTTACTTCTACCATGAAAAGTTCCTCTGTTGGAAGAGAACCAACTCCCAGGGTACATCCCATACCTGTGGAATCAAATGGTAGGAAAATTGGTAGATCTTGTTCTAGTAATTCGACAATTTTTGGGGCAGTTCCTAATGATACTGTTTCTACAACGTTAACTTCATCCTTGAGGGTTGGGATGCTCTTGACTAGGTTCGTAATTTCTAGTTCTATTGTAGGTGTTAATTTTTCTTCTGGTTTTGAGTCGATTGGTTTGTTGGGAGTTCAAACTCAAAGTGAACGCCTGGTCTTTTCTTTAGATCTACTAGGTTTATGTTGAATGGTTTTGGGTCACCTTTTGCTACGAATATCTTTCCTAGGTGTAAGAATCTTATTTCCTGGAATAACGTAGAAGGGATTGCTTTCATGTGATGTATCAATGGTCGACCGAGGATCATATTATAGTTGGTTTCCTGATCTATGATATAAAACTTGATGAGGATTCTCTTGGGTCCTAAGGTGACTGGTAATATTATAGTCCTAATTGAAGTAGCCTTAAGGCTATCATAACCTCTTAGCGTATTTCTTGTTGTGGAATAGTTTGTTTCTCCATATCCTAGCTTTTGAAGGAAAGAGAAGGGGAAAATATTAACTGCTGCCCCATCATCCACCATTGCGCATTTAATGTAATTATTATAAACCCATACTTGTAAATGCAAGGTCGGATCACCTCTACGTGTAATTTTGGCATCTGTTGGAATTTTTCTTATGTCGAATATAAACTCAATATCCCTATCTGGCTGCCCTGGGGGGTGGGTATCGAAGTCTATATGGTTTACTTGTGTTTCAGGAGATACAGTGATGTTAATTAAATGACCTATACCTAGTGCTTCTAAAAGAGCAGCCCTATGGGCAGGAGAATTCTTCAACAAGTCCAAAAAGGAGATGTGAGAGAAGGTCTTTGTTAAGTCATTAATTAAATCATAATCACCCACGGGTTTTACCAACATTTGTTGAATGTTATATGGCTCTAGTGGATAGATTGGATTTGGTTGAGAAGAATATTCTCATTTTCTTGTTATGGCTTCTACATGCAGCTTAGTATCTAACTCCACTAGACGAACTATCTTGGTTTGTGGCTGACTTCCTAATTACGGTGCGATAGGTGGATTTAGTGAAGTTGAGGCTTCATGATCGTTATTTCTTGTCATTACACTTTTGTTCGTCCCATTTGGATTTAATTTATTATTGTTATTGTGATCTGGAAGTGGATCATTGAAGATCTTAAGAGGTGCGTTTTTAGGGGAGACTGCCCTTGTGAAAGTATTTGGGATAGGTGTCATAGAATATGTTAAGAACATATCTATGAAGAGTTATCTTTGTTCTTCTGGCAGACGTTGTATGAACTTATTGTAATCATGGCAAGTCCTAGTGTCATGGCCTCAAATTTTTTCGAAACCACAATACGAGTTGGGATTATAAATCCTAGGTTGTAGGTTTGGCACGTGTTGTGGTCCAAAACTCTGATTAAACTGTTGAATATTAGCATTAAAGTTTTGCGTTTGTTTCCTTTGGTTTTGATATCCAGTTGAGTTTTAACTTGGACCTTGTGTCTAGATCTACCATTGTTGTTGTTGTTGTTGTTGTGGATGATTAAAATCCACCGGGTTCATTGTTTGGGTAAAATTGTTGTTTCGTTGATTAGTAACCGGTGGTGGAGCATTTATAACATTTACCTTTTTAGTTTGGTCAGTTACTCCATCTGTTGTCACTCCACGGTTCTCATTAAGGATTTTAGGTCCTTGATTGGCATTTGTGGTAGTAGGATAAGTCGTAGTATTTTGGTTGGGGATGATTAACCTCCCATTTGTTCCATATGTCTTACGACTGCTATCTATTGCAGCTTGATCTATTCGAAGAGCGCTCCCAAGCACCTCATCATAAGTTCTTAGTGGGAACTTTTAGACTTCTTCCTTTATCTCTCTGCTGAGAGAATGAAGGAATAAATTTCATAGTTCCATTTGATCCATGTTTGGAGCACTTGTTGAAGAATAGAGGGTTGTACGCCATCTTTGGATGAAATGAGCAACATATTCATTATGTTCTTGTTTAACATGCAAGAATTCCCTGATTCCTGTTCTCAACAATTTGTTCATGTCGAATGCCTTGATGAACTCTGAAATGAGTTGTTTAAATGAATGTATTGAGGCTTCAGGTATTCTATAATACCAATCAAGGGTGATACCCTCTAAA
This sequence comes from Taxus chinensis, assembly GCA_019776745.2. Classification (NCBI taxonomy): domain Eukaryota; kingdom Viridiplantae; phylum Streptophyta; class Pinopsida; order Cupressales; family Taxaceae; genus Taxus; species Taxus chinensis. The sequence goes on along the minus strand of CM034151.1, from coordinate 495,496,956 downwards.
GTTTTGGGGAATATTTTAGCAACAACTCCATCCCAAGGGAGCAGTTCTCGAATGGCTATGGCATAGGCCTTAATATGTGCATTCAATTCTCCCTCTACTTTTTATTTGGGTAGATCGGGGAGAGGTCTTGGAAGCATGATGCTTCATATAGAGAATTCCAAAGGTTCTTTCAAATATTTTGAATAAGTTCCTATCGCATAGGTTTTGACCATTGATGGTGCTTACTAAGGGGGTGTAGGTGGGATGGTTTGTTGATATGGTGTAGCATATGTATTTGTAGGGGAATAAGGAAATCCCTATGGTTGAGTGAACATGCCGGGAGAAGAGAACATATCTCCATGTGGTGACTTGGAATACATGTTTAAGTATGAAGGAGCATTGTTCAGAAATGGATTATTTTGTACTAAACCGAGAGGTATCATATTTTCCACTAGAGCGGCATTAGAGAATGCAGTTCTAGTTAGCATTTGTTGTGAATATTGAGGGGGAATGCCTAATGTGCCTGTTCCTGTGAGGAGGTCTACTTGGCTAGGATGATGTGGAGGATTGTAATCTCCTGCCTGCGTGAATTGTGAATTTTTACTTTCCTGAGCAATTTCCAACCCTCTAACCTTCTCGACTACGGTTGAGATGACCTCATTCGGTGAAGATATGGTATTTTTCCTTAGTGGTGTTTACTTTATACCTTGAGGTTGTATAGGCATATGGTATCCTACTATTAACTGATCGTTGCCCTGCTAAGTATCATCGAGGGCATTTCATATGGGTGGAGGAATGGGGGTGTTTTCTTGGAATGAAACCTCGGGTTGTATTTGTAAACCTCCTATAGGTGGGTACATACTTTGAGAGCATTGTTCACTCCTAGCATAACATGCTAAGTATTCATCATCTAAAAACATATATGGATCTGATTGTCTACTGATTTGTGGTCTACATAACATGTGAGGAGATGAACTAGATTCTCTAATGAGCGTTCAAGCCTGAAGGATCTGGTTGTTGCGTTTAAGTGAGCTGATCCAACTCCTCTATTTGGAAAGGAGAACTATATCTAGTCCTTTGAGGTGGATTTTGTGTTGAAAACCGGTTAGTTGAATAGTTGTCACCCCATGTTGAGAGTGAGGGTGATGGATGTCTATTCAGTTGATCGTAGCATACTTCAAGACCTAGGAGAGGTTTTCCATATGCATCAAATCCTGACATATTCGGGGGGCATATGAATACCCACAGAATAATGGGAAGAAGTGAAGATGGATAAAACTAAAAGAAGAGTGTGAAAGTGAAGAAATTGTTCCGTAAATATCAGGTTCACAAATCTTGGGTGTGAAGCTGATATGAAGGCTAATGAGGTAGGTAAGATGAAACAGTTATTTTTTCATGTTGGGTTCACCAATTTTGTACGACAGAAAAGTGACATGTGAGGATGATAATTGGCAAGTGACTTTCCCTGTACCTGACCTCTTGAGGGCGTGCCGAGACAGCTGGTGGTTTGGAATAAACGCGGGATGCAGATAAGCTAGTTAGGTAATCTTATGTCTTCAACATGCAATGGTGGGATCTGTGAATCTAAAGCAAAGAAGGCCCTCCTAACCTGAACTGGTGTGATAGATCATTCGGTGAGGATAGCTACTCGAAGGCTCCAATCAATATCGAGCTCTTCCATTATCTGATCTATGGGTTGTGGAATACGTGGAAGATAGCCTATGGGTGCTTCGTATATGTCTCCCGAAAAGGTCATGAAAATGGATGGCTAAATGTGTAATGGACCTTTTGGTGCTCTATGGATGATTCTCTGGTCTAGTCTAAAAACCTTTAGCTTGATTAGTTGCTATGTTTAATAATGATAGTTGTGTGATAATGTCTAGTGGGAGTGGAGAGGATCTAAACACTAATGTTCGCAAACCAGTGTCATTGTTGGATTGATTTGCAGGCTCGTTGGGTTATGGGACCTTTGGATCACAACCGTAAGTTCATGGTAGTTGTGGACCTCCTATGGTCATGTGAAGAATCAATCCCTTCTTCTGATCTTGAGTATCTAATAATCGTATGCCTTTTCAGCCTCTATGTTTAGAACTAGAAGTTACACGATTTTCTTGGAGTATCTAACAGGTGTTCTGGCAACTTTGGATACGTAAGCTAGTGTCTATATCAATGAGGAGGTCTCCTGCATCTGGCTATGGGACTAGTGGGTCACAACCAAATGTTTTCTCTCTTTCAGGTCCTTCTACAGTCATACAGATATCTATCAAGGAAATCTATAATTTTTCTGATTTGACTTGAACGTGTGTGCTTTGTCATCTTCTATGTTTAATCCTCTTAATTGTGAGCTGATTTCTTGTAGGTCTGTTGTTCTTCGAAAGACCTAAATTCTGAGATTTTGGTCTATGTACGTTATTGCTGCAACAGTATTTGGTTTAGGCATGATTATCTCAAAAATGTATTCCCTAGGCTCCCTAGGTCCCGTGATTGTCATACAAGATCAATATAAGCCTAACTAAAATGAAATAAACTAACTATGCGAGATATATCTACAACATATATATATATATATATATATATATATACTCTTCTATTTTTTATTTTTGATAATATTTTAAATGGAATTGAGAGAGCAACTAATCTAATATATTCATAAAATGACAACTAATCTAATAATAAAATTAAAACAAACAAGGTAGCCCGGTGTAGCTACTAGCCTGTGTAGTTGTGAGTTGTATCCTAAATAACTAGATAGTTCATTAACTTAACTGAAAGATTCTCGATGCTACCTCAAAAGTGAGGAATGAATCATAGTTTCTTAGAAACTATCAATCCCCACAGCTTCCCTGACAATATCGAGAATGAAACTTTAACTAAAATGAAATGTTTCACTACTCTATTTGATATATTTTAACTAGAACTTTGACAGATAAAACCTAGAATTTGCAGAACAGTGGAAAATCCAATAGTGTATGACTTTGTCCTCTCAGAATGATCTCCTCATTCTTTCATGTTCACGTGAATCTAGAAGAGTGTGTATATTCTAGCATCAATAGAAGAAGGTATTCGAAAAATGATAGCTTTGGATATAGACCGAATATAATGCGAGTAGGAGAGGGACAGTGTAAGAGACAGAGCTTGGCATATATAATTCCTAGCAGGATTTATTACAAGAATATAATGCAAGTGTACCAAGAGATTATAAAATCTACGTTCCGTGAATAACACAACCTGCAACTCTAATAGATGCAATCTATAACTGACACTATTCTGCTCTAAACTAATTTTTATGGACAGCAATACACAAGACTGAAGCAAGAAGATCGAATGGCTTCTTAAATGTAAAGGAAAAACTAGCATGGATGCAAACATGAAACAAATGAGCTCTAAACAAGAAATTGATAGACTAAACAATGGAAAATGAGAAGTTGAAGGGTAGTTTTGAGGGGCCTTTTACTTGAAAACAAGCTGGCTATTTATAGATTTCACATTTACCCAAAGGTGATTCCCATTAGAACTCTTTTACCATTAAACAATGGAGAAACACTATTCCATGGGACATAAAACATTAATACAAGCCAAGGCGGTGGAAAAAAGCTGGTAAAAGTTGAAAATTTACACGAGTCGTGATCAGAAGAACGTGTTGGAAAACGCGTGAAGGACCACCACCCTGCCAGGGCGGTGGTTTCATCACTAAAGGGCAAAAAGCTAAGAAATGAAGGGCAGAGGAATAAAACAAAGCACAAGGAACATGAATAAAGCATTTGGGATGCTAACATATACTTCGTGAGCTTTTCTGGATCTGAACACCTTGCGAGGTGACCTGTATCATCATTGGGGCATGTGTAACATCATTCTGGTGGTACTGCACCATATAATTTTGGGTACGTACAGTTACCCCACTAAAGCATATTCTTAAGCCAAAAGGTAGATATTTCAAATGCTACCAACCATTTTAAACCAAAGAGGGTCCCTACCTATAAAATGCAATAATTTTGAAAGGTGGAGGTGTTATGCAATGACAAAAACTATAACTCTCAAAAAATCAAATAAGGTGATCAATCACCATGAAAAATTTGAAAATGAAATAAAATGGAAAATGATTGAAGTGTAAAATAGATGCAAATGCATGTTATTTTAAAGATTTTTTAAGCCTTTCTTAAAATTTTAGCTAGGCCATTGGCACCTACACCAAGTTTCTCTACTTGAATGAGGAGACCTAATCAATTAGTTTGAATTTTCCTTCTTTTTATCTTTCAGCATTTATATTCTTTTGATTTTCTTTTTGAACTAAGTCGCCCAAATTGAATTCTCTTGATCTTGTATTTTTTTATAAGCTTTCTTAATTAAATTATAATAGAATGCAAGTGCTTAAAAATATGAATGTGTGATTCATTTAAAATTTCTAATTGATACAATATATTTAAGGAGCATTCAAAGAAAGAGAAGGAATCTTGATCTCTAAAGCTAAAATTAATTCTAGACCATATGTAATAAAATGGGAAGTCTCCCATACTTATCATAATAATTTATTGGTATGCCCATAAACCATACATCATATGAGTTTCAATCTTCCCAATGGTTGTAAAATATTTTTCTCAAAATATTAACAATCATTTCATTTATAGTCTTGGGTTGACCAATCCCTTAAGGTAATCAGGACTCAAGAATGTATGTTGAATCTTGAATTTAACATTAAACTTATTGATTGTATTATTCTTAAAATAATAATAATTGTATCTAATTAAAAAAAAAAATGAAAGGTAAAATCGAGAAATGGTGAGTCATTATATATTTATAATTGTCTACACTTGTAGTAGACTCTAAAGGGATAAATTAAACACATTTTGTAAAATATTAAGTATTAGAAATAATGAATCAATGACCTTATTATGATATGGGGTTATTTTTTTCCAACCAAATCAATTCCCCAAATATAAAAATGAGCACAATGAAGTAATCAATTTTGCATGTGTTATTTTACTACATATTTCACATTTCACACAAATTTTTGCATATTATCAACAAGCATGATCCATTACAACCCAACAATAACACATTCTTATATGACATGAATTTTCCACTAAAATATCTATCACATTAAATATCATGAATGTTTTATAAGGATATCTTAGAATACTGCATTGAAGGGATCTAAACAAGTGGTTATTAAAATATATCTTGATAAGAGCATCTCTAATGATGACATATATAATAACATCTCTTTATATTTTCCATTTCTCATTTCTAGAAAGTTTTGGAGGAATGGTCTCATTTGATAAAAAGTTGTAAACATTTAAATACCACTCTAGATTATTTTTGTCACTTGTGATAGGAAATAAATATAATCCATCTAGATATGATGATATGATGGATAGTTTTTGTAATCATGTACTAATTAATAAAACATTATTGTTGATGATTCCAGTGTGAAAAAGGGAAGAAACAATAGCCATTACATCAACATGACAATAATTATTTCTAAGAGTTTATCAATCTCAAAATCAAAGAAGTGATTGATAAATCTAAGTATAAAATAACAATATGGAATTAATTTTTCTTATTTTGTTTGATATGCACCTTCTAATGAAATTAATTAGCTAAAAATAATCACTAATGGAATATCCAATTACAACAATAGAACAACAACATTAACTCACAAGTATGAGAGTATAATATAACATATCCAAAAGAGATGATAGATAATAAGGGAAAATACTTGAATTATATAATTGATCCACATTGAAGGTGAAACCTTCACACCTTATAAAAAAATATATAATACACAATATTATGATTGTGTACAAACCACTACCTCCTATATATACCCTAATTATGTTATGGGTGCTCTATAGGCTGACCCTACTAGCAATATGAAAACATTAAAAAATGTGATATGACAAGGTAAGATATTATGTTATCCACAATTTGGATAAAAATAAACCAATAAACATTATATATTAGGGCATAACATGAACCTCCCATTCAAACCAATATTGTACCTGATGTTAATTAACTTTGGGTACTTATATATGAATGATTCACTTTCCACCTTGTGTCATTGTTGGTTAGATTCTTTTAGTTAATCAAATACTACTAAATCATCCTAGTGCAAGACCTCTTAGTACATTTTTATAGCATCTCCTCAGGGTCAACAATGAATCTGCATTCCTTATCCATCTCTGGAAACTCAAATTTTTTTGACACTCATTGTCTACTAAAATTCTTCAAGTAGGATACTTGAAATACCAAATGTATTCATGAAGATTGAATGAGTTGTAGATTTTATGTTATATTACAATTGCACAAAACTTGAAAAGGACCACAATACTTAGGAGTAAGCTTGGTGGCCATTTGTTTCTTTAAGGAAATTTTATTGTAAATTTGAATCCCCACAAATATCTTATTGCCAACTTCATGATACCTTTTACTATTGTGTTAATTAGATTTCTAGTTCCATGAGTTTTTTGTCATAATAGTGTTATCTCTAAGACCGGATAATACCTCATGTTACTGATAAATGTAATATTCCATATCTTAAACCTTTAGCTCTACTATCAAGAAAGAGGTTATGGGTAGTGGATGGTACCCATATAATGTATAAAAAAGGAGACATTTTTGACATGGTACGGAAGAAAGTGTTTATGCAATCCAAAGTAATATAAATAGCCTTAAAGTAATATTTTTTACAACCTCTTTTTAACCATATAATTAGGGATGATATCGTAATATATGCGCTAACTGAGTACTCACACATGAAAATAAATCATTTCAAAAATTACTACAAAATATATGATCACGATCACTTACTATGATATTAGGGGTACCATGTAAATTTTGAACTATGTCCATAAAATAAAATGCTACTTCCAATATTTTCCCATTTACACATTAATTCCCCTAATCCTAAAGGAATATTGTTCAATTTCTATATCCCAAGTCCACAAAGTAAGTACTTCTCCCTTAGTTTACATCTTTAGGAAAAATGCATCCTAAATTAAATACATTCACGCGCTGATGACCACTAAAATCCTTTCTCAAATTAGGTACCAAGCTAAGCCTAGGAATAATCACTCAAAATGGGGAAGAATTGCTTACGGTTCTACTTAGGTAAAAAAATCAATTCTAAACTATTTCAAAGGTCAATTTTTTAAATGCACGAGTTACCCCAATTGATTCATGGTCAATTGCGTGGAAAATCATTCATACAAGTAAGATATAAATACATATACACCCTAGTTATTAGGGGTTATATCTTGACATCTCTTTATATATTAGAGATCTAGGGGATATCACTCTCATGTAATCTAAGAAGGAATTTGGGCCTAAATATTTCAAGTAACAAATCCTTAGATAACACCAAAAATTTAATAAATACATCCTATATTATTTCCCTATAACACTCGCATACACTATGACTGAATTCAAGGATCGTTGCAAGCTTTTAGAGGCCTTGTTAAGAACTTTCCAAATACCATTATTCATGCACATTCACACACATCCAATAGGGAGAAGAACTACATGTGTCTTAATTCATATTCAAAGTACTAGCATGAATTGATATGCTCAACACACCACTGTATGTAGGGTGAGGTCATTCCATCTCAATCGTACTAACCCATTTTCATCAAAAGTGAGGAGAATCCACTTGCAAGAAAAAAATGTGACCACATGATTTTTGAGAAAAAATACCAAATAAAGGGACAAAAAATACTAGGTTCTAAAATTCATTCATAGATCATAATACTAGGGGGAAAATATACCATAGATAAGAACATGTTCCATTTGATTCTTTATTATTTGGATGATTCTTCTCTACTCCTACTTTCAACATTCTAGATATTACAAAAACTCTAATGACACCACAAACCAATATAAAAAAATTTAAATCCTTGTCACACTTCCAGATCCCATATAATGGTGAAATCATTATAAATCTAATCATAATTTTAGTTTGTCGTATTTTCAATTAATTTTCTTGATCATATATTATCAATATATAGTTTTAGAGTTTCTATAAATATTTTGTTTATTACAAAGTTATAAATAATCATTTACATATAGTAATTGTTCATAATTATATTCCCTCTAATTTTATAATTAGATTTTTGTGAACAACATTTATTTATTGAATGCATTAACCTAAGGCTTAGTGCCCCATCCTTAGGGTTCCAGTTTATCCTCTAGGTTTTAATTTCATTATAGCTCCTCTCATCCTATTAGGGTTTGAGTTACTAATATTTTGATATCACTCCATGGATATGAATTACTTATGTCATGTGGTCCCCCCACATAAGAGTGTTGTATTTGATGGATTCATAGATGAAATGTTTTATATAAGAACATTCAACTGAAAGGAAAATTTGTGTGGGAAACCCACAACTACGTTAGATGAGAAATTTCATGAAATATATAATGCTCCTTATCTATGGAAAAAAATATCATAGTTAATTCACTACCCCTATAAAGATGATAAACTATAATACCCTTAGTATTTCAAATGTTGATAATGTAAAACATGAAACTCATAATGATTTATATATACTTGGTATATATGTTTATTCTAGCAACACCTCTTATACAAATAATAATGATTCTTTTGGTAATATTGTAAATATTAATGAGGTTTCTTGTTGTAAAAAAATACTACACCTAAAACTATAGGTATTAGTTAAATATTCACACCATGATAATATCATCCCATAACACTTCACAACCCAAAATTTGGGCCGATATACCTTCTTGTCACCTACTTTTCTCTACTCCATGAACCCCTATGAGAGTCATACTTTAGAGTCTAGACTTTGGGCTGGTAGAGCTCCTTGTCACACTCTCCATGACTCAAAACCAAGCATTATCTTTGATACAAAATGTAACAAACTGTTACATAAAACCTTGATGAGTTATCCAAACCCACACAATAGGATCATACCACTTGTTTTTCTAAAATAGAAAATGATTTTCATAGTACTTCTTATCCTAACTATTACATAATACAATTATATGTTGTGAATATTATTTTTTAATGTGAAATTTTGATGAGTTGAATAACCAAGTCACCCAAATTGCTTCATAATTGATTGAACTATATAAAATAATTATAAGAAATAAATAGACCTTTAATACATCCATTGCATTGTGTAGATATATTAATGAAAACACACATTCATGTCCTATAAGACAAACATTTCCTACCCCTACATCTATTATTTAGAGGTAGATTCATCTATCTTTACCATTACTCAAAAAGGGTCTTATTACATTCCCTCTAATCTACTTCTACCCTACATATAGATTACATCGATAATACAACATTTCTTGTGTGAATATCATAGAATAAACATACATAATATAGATAAGTGTTATGCATTACTACAAAAAATCATGATACTCAATCATCATGGCCACATCACACTAATTCAAATTACAAAAAATATGAAAATGGGTTCTAAAAAGGAGCATATTGGAGAATTTTCTAATCCCCATATCCCTTCTACAAGTCTGAGGGAATGTGGACATAAGACATTGGATTTTAATTTTGTTAAATATGATCTAAATCATATGTAAGAGATAAAATATATTTCACAACACATGGATGATGATTATCATGCCTCAAAATCCTCTTTTACACTTGATGCCACATACAACATATAATACTCTTTACACCCTAAATAGATCTATGTTATGGAATTGCACAATAGTAAAGAGGATGTAAGGGTTTGTAAGAGAGGGTTATTTTTTGGAAACACAAGGTACTGGAGGGGTGAATCGGTCATTCTATTATTTTTATTTAATTTTTAAAACCATAAATTCATAAATTATATTGTTCATACAACATTCATAACCATGTGTGCTTACTAATATATGCAACATCAACCACAAGAGAAAGAAACAAATTACTCAACACAAAAACACCATGTGTAAGTGGGAAACCCTTATGGGGAAGAAAACCCACTGAAACTCTTCTTATATTACACAAAGAAAATAAATTTAGTTAAGCACCAAATTCATAAGGAGCACCAACCCCTAATTTAGTGAGGCACTAACCCCACAAGGAGCATTTACCCCTAGTTTAGTAGAGCATCAACCCTACAAGGAGCACCAACCCCTAATTTAGTGAAGCACCCACTTCATAAGGATGCTACAACCCCATAGGATTATAAAGCACAAAATCAACCACCTTTCTATGTTTTCTCTAATATTTTTTCTACCACAACTAATGGAGATCACATATTCAGCTCACAAACCCTAGCTCATACCCTAGGGAGTCAAAATCGCTTTATCTTCTTCTTTCTCGACTTGTCTTGCCTCTAGACTCTTACACACATGCTATAAAACCTTCCTCAATCTGAAAAAAAATATTATATAGCTTTAAATCATGCCTTCATACCTACAAAAAAATCTCCTCTAGGTCACACTACTCCCGCATGCAAGACTAGCTCCAAAAAAGCACTCAAAACACTGCTTTTATAATCTCCTCTTCATTTCAAATTAAAAAAAATTCCCTCCTTTGGATAAAACCATGCATCATAAAAACATATTAAATTCTAAATATAATATTCATAAGTGACCCAAGTAGGTCGGCCAAGCCAAAATCAACATTTCATGCTCCAAAAATGGTCAAATCCCTATGGGCACAAAGATAAAAATTCCCTAACATCAAAACCATAATTATTCATGACAAATAAATCATTGCACATGATTAAAATAAAATTTAATATTCATACATGGTCACAATTTATCTCAAACAATCAAATCATTTCATTTAATGGGCCCAATACTATTTGTTCTTCTCAAAATTGTTGTTTCATACACCCTTTAAGACCCTGGAAACTTCATTATGCCACCCAATAAAATTAAAATAAAAAAAACCATGGCATGTAACCAATTTAAGGAAATTTAAAAACCTATATAAAACTTTCAAGCAAGTTAGAGGCCTTGAAACACTCATCTTCTCAAACCACAACCACTTTTCTTTTCACCAAATCCAACTGCTCAAAAATATGTTTTCAAAGATCAACTGATAAAACATTTCAAGGAATCATAAATACCTATAAATGGATTAATTGGATGTAAAATTTATTTATATTCACATTTCATATGATATAAAGCTTCTCCTAATTCATATAGTGCTTAGAAAAACTCAAAACTTCTAGCAAATCATGTCTTGTTCTGCATTAGAAAAATTATTGTTGTCCAAAAATTGAAATAGGAACCTAGAAAAACTCCTCATCATGATACAAGACTCATAAAACTATAAATATCTCTTAATAATATTTCTACCACAACTTTAATCATCTCCAAGCTCCACATATAGCTTCAGTTATGCCCATTTTATTGAGCACTATTTTTTATGGCCTCAAAACTACCCTTTGACCAGTCAACATGAATGGAGCTCATTGGACCATATACCTACATCAAAATGTTCTTAAACTTATTTATACATCAATATAAACTCACATTCATTTTACAATATCAATTTATCATGCAACTCCTTTGGACAATATTTTCCTAAAACATTCTTCTTCAAAAATTGACATGTTTGAGTGGGGCCCACTCATCACCATGACCTCTATCATACCTTTTTGCAGATATGAAGGAGTCTTATAAATTTTTCAATCATCATCCATGCACTATGAAACTTTTCTAGCCACTTAGGAAGAGTTTTTTTTCATACCACTTTCGAGCTAGGGTTTCAAACCCATAACTAGTTGTTTACCTTCTTAACATTAATTCATAAAAATGTGACGATGAACTTACCTCATTATTTTTTAAAAAACTTATAGACTCAATTTATAAACATCCCTTAAATCCAAAATGTCCCATGCAAAGCACATAATTCAAGGTGAGCATCAAAAGTTCTAAATCGAGCTAGAAATGTACTATTATTTGACCTTGTTTCACCAAAAACATCATAACTTGCAAAAAAATCTTTAAAATGATTCAAAAATTATCTCAAACCTCAAGGAAACCCTTTTTCATCATCTCAAATCATCGGTAATCCATGTATATCTCTCCATTTATCTATCCTATCTCATTTTCATAGCTCCACATTATGGTTTTACATTGTAGAAGCTAAGGTCAAATGAAAGAACACTATAACTCATCATGAAGTCACTTAAAATGACCCAAAAATACCTTTTACACCACATTATACCTAAATACATTAATTCATGAGCTCATATATCTCTAAATCTCATCTTCGTACCTCCTAGCATCCATACCTACTCCAAATGAGCACCTAAATCATGGTCAATCACCTGTATCTGCACCATGCCACTGATGTGAGTTCCCAAACACTCTCAAAACCTATTATCCATCATGCCAACATGTTTATAAAGAAACCAATAAGTTCCTACCTCCATGCAACATCACCTAGGCACCTGAATGGGCTTCCAAGAGCAAGTAATCCTCACTGAATCTCATTATATCATTATGAACTCATTTGAAACATCATGGAAGTATCATCCACAAGATCATCTGATCCTAATCCATCATCCACTTTGTCATTAATTTGGTTTTTCATCAATTACAACACCTATAAGATCACATGCTAATAATCCCCCCTTTGTCATTAATGGAAAACTACCTGAACTTCTCCCCCTTTTTACATTAATGACAAAGGAATAATTTTATAAACATGTTAATCACCTTCCATAGCTTCATATAATCATTATTTGGTTATAAACATCAACCAAAGATCTCATACAAGCTGAAGAACCTTTAAATTCATCACAAAAACCTAATTTTTCTGTATTTGTAAGCATACAACCACTATGCTCCCCCTAAGATGAGCATATACATCATCTGAACATGTCAAGAAAACATTAATAAAGGATTATCATACCTATTTTTGAGATAAAACACCATTTTCCACCTTCTAGGCATGCAAAAGTTGATATTTTCTCCTTAACCCCATGTTTTTGCCTTCATGAATCAACTGTAGCAGACCATCATTTGAGCCAACCATACCATGGACATGACAGCAATGTCATAAATGAGAATGAAAAACCATCATACCTTCTTCCTTAAGCATTCATCATCTTGTTTAGGCATAGGTTTAGTATGCCAATGCACTATCTTGCTCTCCAAAATGACTTAAGAACATAAATCCCTAATCAGACTTCTCAGTGTATTTTCAATCAATTTTGTCATGCTATTACATGCCAATCATACTTTGTATTGTAAAAATAACACTCCCCCTAGAATCAAGACCACTTTATCTAGAAATCAAGCTCAATTTTTATAAATTTTCCTTGGATCCTTGGCATGAAGCACCTTGAGTAACTTTTTCCCAGTCCTAAATTGTCTTCTCAGACTTCTCTGCATTTTCTTCATCATGAAACACATTGGGATTTTTATCAGTCTCCCCATAAATATAATGTCTTACACTCATCATATTGACTCAAAAAAACTTTTTTCTTACCTTCTTGAGAGTTTAGGCTTTCTCCCCCTGATTCATAGCATTGATATAGACCATTATCATTCAGTTTTCCTTAGTGTCTTGAACATTCTGTACTTGACTATGACAGTACCAACTTTACAAAATTATTGAACTTAGACAAAAACATCTTCAAACCTCTTTAGTTTGGTTTCAATTATACTTGGACACCACAGAGCTTAATCTCATGGATTTAGAGAGAAAAGGAGAGATTAAATACATTTATATACCTTCATACTCACTCAAACCTTCAAGTAGTGATCAAAGAATCTTAACACTTAGCATACATTCCCTGATATCCTTTTGACATTTTACATAACACATCTTGCCATTTTTGGACTCTCATCTCAGTTTTCAATGAACATTCTCAACTCTCTGACTTTGTTTGAAAGCTAGTGTAAAAATTCATTTACCATCTTCTAGAGTCTATCAATCACCTACAAAACCAGATCATCTCTGACTTGTAGCATTGCTTCTTAACATCCTTTGCATACTTTTCATGGTTTTAGACTTAAGATACTCTATGATAAGGTTCAAACACTCCAAAATACTTCTTCAGGGCATTTTAGCTTCTTATTTCAACTTTTCATTGATCCAAAATTGACTAACTGACAATTTTTTGACTTCATAGATCTTGGATATACTTTGTAAGCAATTGAGAGCTCAATATTTGACTTTAAACACCTGTAGAATTCATTTACACAAATAATCTTCTAGATCATTACTTACACCTTTGCATACCTGAAAGACTTCATTTGTCAAAATTTTCAACAATGTGTAACACATTAGTCATAATAGTGTCTCGGTTTCCTTAACCTTAGAACATAGGTCAGCTCAGAGTCCTTTATTTTCAACTTGACATAATTTTTTGTTGTTATTATACAATCTCTCAAGACAACATGATTTGGACATCATACCTTAGTCATGAAGCAATAATTTCCATCAGAGTTCTCCTTCACTTCATTATTCAATACTTTGAAATCATAAAACTTGGTGACTCTACTTTTCAGGATGTTGATACTGACACTTTCACTTATTTTAGAATGCCGAGAATATATTTTGGAGATTGAACCTGATATGTTAGAGTACGTCTTTACCTTAGCTCATGCTCACCTAGGTACATTATTTACCTTTATTGTATTTATCTTCACCCACATATGTGTGTGGATATTTCTTTTATATTATTTAGATATTAGGATACATTATCTAGTTGTTAGGTATAGTTCTTTCCTTGATCTATGGTATTAAATAGTTCTTTCCTAGATCTATGGTATTGACTAGATCCTTGATGTCTAGTTCTCTCCTAAATCTATGGTCTTAACTAGTTCTTTGATAACTAGTTATGTCCTTGATTTATGACTTGATCTATGACCTTGACTGGTTCTTAGATTATTATTCCTTGCTTATATAAGTAAGGCCCATTCTCATTGTATTTCATTGAGTTCCATAATAATATATGATATTGTTGTTCATTTGTTTGCAAAGGTTTATGTAAAGTTATTTTGGTGAATTACTTTCATCTTATTGATCACGATATTTGATTAGTATCTACGTTCTTAGCTTGGTACGATCTGGTTATCGTTCCTTTTATGGTATCAGAGGAGGAGATTGTTATTGACATCCGTCTGTAAGTTTTATTTTGTAAATAAATTCTTTGTATATTTATATATTTGGGATTTGGTCGTATTTTTTTGTTGCATCTATTTTTCTACAAAATAAAGGATTCCATTGGATCCATAAGGTGGCAAAACCCTAAGATCGACTGTAACCTCGACCATTTCTGGAGGAAGTCATTTTTTTGGTTTTTTTGTTGTTGCAGAGAAATGCACTAGTTCACCTCAGGGTGCGTGGCAGTAAGCCATTAAAATCCTTAGCCCTTAGTCATATGGTATGGTCGTATGAGGGCTTAAATATTTTGATTCCTACTAGTAAGTTTTTAACTCTAAGTCCCTTTCATTTTATTTGTGTGGTGAAGGCAAGAGTATTTTATTTTGTTTTAGTGGCAACTAAAATAAATAGCAGAGCATAATATTGAAAAGCTTGTATTTTTTGATTGGTAACTCATTTTTGAGAGTCGATTTTTTGAAAAAGGGCTTTTTTTTTGTGATCCTTCCATTGAAATATTTATTTTGAGAATTGAACTATAATTATAAATGCAATCTGGAGATTTTGTAATCAATTGGTGGACTCACTTTCGGCTAAAACCCCGATGGTCCAAATTTTTTTAGAGTTGCATTATTGTTATCTATCAATTGATTCGAGATATATGATTTTCTCTAGGTGTGTAACTTCAAGAGGATATTTTAAAATTTGTGGAAAAAATAGATTGCTCACGAAGTGAAGTTCGCTTCTACAAATCACTCATCCCGATAAGGACACACCTAATACACTCCCTGCAACAAAACTTGCTAGCCTACAACATCACCATCATATTTGGACGCCATGTCCATTTTCCTATTCACATTACAGTTGTTTCTCTTATAACCCACTGACATTTGAGATCCTGTTTTTACTCCTTTTACTACTCTTGATGCTTCCTAATCTATGAGGCTTTGTTACTGAGAGTCATCTCATTCTGTTTCTATTCCAGTAACACATGTTCTCTTCCTACATTTGCTCTATGCATGCTCTTTTTGAGAAGCATCCTGCTGTATTTAGTTCTCGCATACCTCTATTCTATGGGTTTTCACTAGCGGATGTATTGGAACCCATTCACAGGGGTATTTTTTCCCCTATTCCAAATGTAATGGAAGTCTCGCCATGACATTGATTTCGAGTAATACTTCATGCGATCCACACATCGACAAAGCCTCTTATTTTTTCCGCCAACCTACTTCTGAGGCTCATGAAGCAACACATGAGTTATGCACCTCACTCAAAGCTTGAGAAACCAAGATTTTCAGTTTCAGACATGATCAACTTTGACACATTCTGATGTTTTCCTTTGCATCTCACCATTGTGCATTTTTCACCAAGTCATATGCATGCTCTCTTCATCCATCCATGTTTGATTTGGGGTGGATATCTGATCACTCATGGTGATGAATAGACATTCTTGACATGGCTGCCTCCAACCATTTTCGGCCTCTGTTTCCACTTTTCATAAACCTTTTGCATTATAATGCTTCTTGTTTTGATAAATTTTTTAGCAGTGTAGTGTATCTTCTCTTTTTTGTTGAGAGATTTTGTAGTTGTGTTTTTTACAACTTTGCATGTTGACAGTATCTCTTGTGGGAGATCTATTCTGGTGAAGTCCAGTGTTCTTTTTTAGTGTTCGAGTAGTTGATTTTGGCAACCCCATACAAGTTGTAGCATCACCTCCACCCATGCACATTATGTGAGGGTGGTGGTGTTGATCCTACTTCTCCTAACCTACTTCTTCAGGTTTTTGTGTCCTTGCCTTGTTACCTTGGATTTTCTTAGATTGTGCACTCAATTTTTTGTCCTTGCCTGTTGCTTTGGTTTTGTTTCTTGGATCATGGCACAACATCCCTATTTGTAGGCGTTTGATTGAATTATTTCCGTGTTTTTTTCCTTGCACTTCACAACATCCTCCTCTGCCGTTGACACTATCCTTCTATTGAGA
>CM034151.1:495460291-495470886 GCA_019776745.2 Taxus chinensis | reverse complement strand
GATTTTATTTATTGTAGTCATAAAATACTTGCAAATATTTGTAATAAACGTAACACATGAATTGCATATTTAATATTTAATCATCAATGATTAATAGATATTTATATATAATTATAAAAGTTTACATCAATATATATTATAAATAATGAAATTTACACAGAATAATTAGTATAAATAAACATTGTTTTGTATTTTTGAAGGGAAGTGTTGAAAAATTATCATTACCAAAAAATTTGTTTGACAACCGAGTTATCACACTTAGCTTTACGAATAATACTCGCACTTATCTATGCGAATCAAGACTCGCACTTAGAAGTGTGAGTCGAGACTGAAACTTAGAAGTGTAAATCGAGACTCACACTTAGAAGTGCGAGTCGAGGATAAGTGTGACTTGGGTCTCGCACCTAGACATGTGACCAATCACACTTGTAAGTGCGATCACTCGTACTTATACACTACTTACAAAATTAATAAATGATAATTTGAGATTTTTTTAGCTATATACACGCATAATTTTTTTAAATAAAATGTATATAAAAATTGATGGTCACCTTTTAAACATGTGAGTCACATATGCCAATTCTATAAAAATATTTGAAATTATGTTACATCTAAAATCATGAAAAAATTCTAAACAGACGTCAAATTTAACACCATTCAAGGATGTTCAAGGATATAATTTTCAATGTCAACATTTATTGATTTGAATAAGGTATGTATAAATAGTCATATATGTATGATGATATTAAGATTGATATGTGGCATAAATGAAAATATAACTTATGCACTATCTTGAAGTTAACGGCCACTTGGCTTATGTAAGTTAGCGACTGCTTAGCTTATGTAAGTTAGCAACCGCTTGGCTTATGTAAGTTGGTGGTCACGAGGCTTATGTGGTGGAATCAAATAAATATATATAAAAATCCTAAATCAGCAAAACTGAAAAATCCAAAAATTAGGATTTAGAAATTGGATTCCATTAGTGGAAGAATTGGAATCCATTAATTACATTATGGAATCTAGTAATAGTGAAATTGAAGTCCAATAAAAGGGAAATTATAATCCAATAATAGTGAAATCAAAATCCAATAATAGAGAAATTAGAACTCGAATAAGTCAAATAATGACAATATCGGAATCCAATATGCTACTAATGAAATCCAATAATAGTAATAATGGAATCCAGTATATCTAAAAATGGAATCCAGTATAGACAAAAATAAAGATGGATTTCTTCCAATACTTGTAATACTGGAGTCTAGATTCACTGGAATATGTCCAAATTTAGTAAAATAAGCATTACATAGAGTCACCACTAAAACCATGTTCATAACCTAGAATCAACTCTCAAAACCATGGTAATTTTTTTTTACGTAATACGGTATTATTACATTAAACACAAATTTAGATTTGATTATCTCCAATGTCCACTCCAATGTTTCTTGGTGGACAACACCAGCCATGATGCCAAAGTTGCATTTATTTATGAAACCTAGAGGAAGAAATTGGTGGCACATCTATATGTCAAGCTATTATAGGTTGGAGGGTTCATGACACTAAGCTCAAACTTCATTGTACACATTAAACAAGATAAAAAGGTGATACAATCCACAAAGTGATATCATAATAGCATAATCCATAGGAAAGAAATATTAAGGAATTTTCCATCACGTACATAGTTATCACGATTCACATCTTTTTTTGATTTAACTCTTCTATTTTAAGCATTTTCTAAATGACTTATATAGTTTCAAAAGAAGGTACATTCTTACAAGTAATAAAAATAAATGATGCCCCATTCACTTCACATGAGTGAACATAAAACAATGATAGGTCTATGATAGAGACAAATAAGGACCTTAACATCCATATACATAGGTCCCATATTTGGCATTTCCATAAATATTAAATTACCATTTTTTGGTGGGAGAATGTGTCAGTTAAAAAAATTAGGTGTCTCATCCAACGTTCATGAGGCTACACCCCTCTACATTGAATGGTGTAGCTCCCATTATTGAATGATAACTAATTTAATCCTACCTAAATTATGTGGGTTGGCCAAATAGGTCGGGGATCACACAAGGACACTCGCACTGAACTTGTGGCAAAGTTCTTATATGGGTTATAAAGAAGGAAAATTATAGTGATGAGGGGGAAGGAGAGAAATTAAGAAAGGAAGGTTATTGCTATGAGTAGACCCATTGCAAAGTTCACACCCAATAATTGAAGTAGTTTAACATTCAATATAGAAGAAAGAAACAATGAAGCTATTCTAGTGAGACATAAAAAACCTGGACACAAAGTTCTTAGATTCATCTATCAAAGATACAATCTCTTACTAGATCACTATAATTGCAAATAAATAAAAGAGAGGAGTAGAATAATTAAAAAAATGGAAGAATGTAGCTTTAATTTCATTTGCATTGGTGATACAAATATCAACAATAGATAACAATCCACTATTGTTACAAATAACTAAAACTTTGGGATCCTTGGAATGGGAAATCCATCCCAATTTATAGAAATGTGAATTGACTCTTTCCTAACCCCCCACATGACTCTTTGTGGTCTCATTACAACTTGGGACTTTTCACCTTCCTAAGAGTGAGAAATAGCTTCCCTTGTTATAAATCAAAATTACTTTTACAATGTAACTTTATAAAGTCACTTATGTGAATGAGACAAAATACAATGATCATTACTAACAAATAATTAGAGAGTGGAGAGAAACAAGAGGGAGAAAGAGAGAAGAAGGGGAGAGGTTGTCACAATCCAATGAAGAAGATCACTCCAATGAAGAACTTACCAATAACGATCACAATATCCTCCTTTTGCATGATGTACGGATACCTCATGTCAGTGAATAAGTGTTTATAAACACTGTTGATAGAACCCCTACTATGAACTCATGATGACTACAAGAATTGTTCATGATGATCCCCTTGATGATAGAATGATCAAATACCTTAATTCATTGGGATCATCGATCTCACTAATCTCACTCCAACTAGATCATCAAGCTTTTCAAAACTCATTTGGTTTACCAACTCATCTCGCTGTAATTCAACTAGCTCAACTAGCTTGCTTGACCTGGATCACTAGCATTGGCATTTTCATGAAAAAGGATGATTTCTTGACATATCTCACCTCTACAATGAACCCAATTCAAACTCGCTACTGCTAGCTTAGCTCAACTTACCTCAATCCACCTAATTAGCCAACTATTTCATTGCAACCAACTCACCCAGCTCACTGGGATCAGCTCAGTCAACTCAACCTTCTTACTTCAACCAGTTCATCTTGATAAGGTGATGATGTTTTCAAGCTCATATGATAATCATGATGACTTACTCTAATGAATAAATGGAGTCCTTGACACTCTTTGAATATTTTTCAACTGCATAATGGTCCAGACATTCCTCCGTTATGCTTCATCGGGTTCTTGAGCACAACTGAGACAAACAATATGCTTTTGATACCTATATGGGGGTTTCTTTTATCTATTTGAGATATGAGGTCATCCTGATACTATAGAGAGTCCAAAAATTGGAAATCTGAGTGAAAGTGGATCCATCTACAACTTTCTACATCCAAAATGAAGACTTTCTATTTTTATCAGGTAGAATTACGACCTACTATTTTGGGGAAAATCACCTATTTTGCTCTAATTTCACCTTATGGACCTTCTAACATACTCTATCCTCTTCTACTGTTGGTTTATTTTTAGTAACTTTCTATTTTTAACAGGTTGCTTTTCCAGACTTACTATTTTAGTAAAATTGTCACTTTTGCCATGTCTCCTATTTTGTATATTTTCTTATTGTTCTAGGTGTTCCATACTTACAATTCAGGGAAATTATCATTCTTAGCATGTGGAAGATCATAGAATATGATATTTTTAATAAGTGATAAAACTGGTCTCGATTTGTAAATGGGAACAATATTTTTAGATTGGGCCCTCTGTTGCGATCTCATTCTCCAAATTTCCCTTTGTTTCGCCCACTAGAATACTTGGAAATAAAAATTAAATTTTTTCCTGGTGAAAGATTTATGCACAAAGCTACCATGAAAACCCTTAATAGATTCCTTGATATTTTGACATTGTTCTTCCCCACCTTATATTGTGATGAAACCAACTTCACTGGGATAGTTTTTTTCTCCAAGAATTTGTGATCATAATTTTATCTTGATCCGTTCGCCGAAGTGATGGCACATCGTAGGAATGAAAGCTAGGGCATAAAATGAGGTTTTTTTATAATTAAAAATTTTTTGTCATCACTTGAAATGTTTCAACTTACTTCTTGAAGGCTTATGAAAATGACGAAGTCTGCAAAAAATGTCACTTCGATTAGTGCACTCAATTGTGAGATATGAGCTTTTTTACATTTTTCGCCATGAAGTCAATCTGGCGAAGAATGGACATGGTTTTTGAATAAATTTTAGGTTTAATGTAGGTTTTGTAGCCACAAATATGGAGGAATGGAATAAAAATGGAGGAATATAGAAGGCTAATGTTTTTACAATTTTCTTTAAGAAGTAGTTTTCTCAAATGCACATGAAGAAACAACACAAAAGTTAGATTTTTTATTAATATGGATTTTTGAATCTTCTTGAGATTCAAAAAAAAATTGTTTCCCAAATTCCCTAGGGGATGGGACATATGGTTCACAAAAAATATCCTTAATCTGATCTTGACAAGTGGTGAATGGAGATTGGTCGGCATAGGAGAGAGAGAATGAGCAATAAGCACTCAAGGTTAGACACAAGGTCACATAAGGGATCAAAAAAATGGCCAGGATTGGGCACATTTTTTTGTCCCATATGTCTAATGGGTATGGGAAAAATATTTAATAAAATGATCTTGGTGTTGACAAGTGTCACTTTCTGGTTTGTAGAGGCGGAGAGGAGAGGGGGCTGAAAAATGGCCTATGGAGCACCTTCCGAGGTCACATGAAGAATTGAGGGCCAAGTTGGGCATGGGGAATTTTTTTTCCCAACTATCCCAATGGTATAGGACACAAGGTGAAAGAAAATTCATCTCATTCTAGTGAGGATAAGTGGTGGAATTCGTAGTGCCCACTTCCCTTTGACACTGTTTAGATACTGATCCTGACTCTATTGATCATATTTTAGATATTATTATATTTTGATGTAGCAGGATTTGTATTTACTATCTCATGGATTATTATGGACATTATTATGTTTTGATTAGCATGATGGTTAGATGTTAGACTATGGATTAATATTGATTTGGATTCAATTATTATGCTTGAGGATCATTGAGACATTTTTATTATTATGTGGATGATGATATACTAGTTGACATGGACAGGTTATTGATGTTGATTGTAAACATGTGACATTGATATTATGAATAACTCTAGTGTAGAGATCTATTTGACGATGATATAGTTTCAAATTGAATTTAATTGATAAATTGTTAAAATCTTGATATTGTTTTGAATTGGATTTAATGTTTATATATCATTTGGATGTTCTGATATGGCCATGAGGCCGAAGGAGGTATTTTACATTTTGCAGGTTAAAATCACAACAATGTTGGAGAATTGGAGACTAACCATATTGGAATTCAATGTGAAATCAACAAGGTCACCATGGAAACTGTGTTTGATTTGTGTGTTTAGTTGTTAGGATTTCCCCATGGGGGGTATTTCCATTATTGTGACCATAGGGGCATATGTGTGTTTTTATTATGTGTTCCCTTTTTTATTATTGTTGTGTGTATTTTATTTGTAATGTGCTTTTGTTTTTATTATTTAAAAGTGATAGTATAATGTGAGAGTCATATAGTTAAAATTTAATTAAATTAAATAGGATGTGGAAGGTGAAATTAAATGTTATTGTCTTGGTAGAAAATGAAATTTATTTATATATTTTATAACCATATGGTAATTAATTATATGGTTGTGTCTAAAGTTTGTAATAAATAAATGCATTTTAAAAGAGTGTGTAAGTTACCAAGTATGGGTTGTGTTAGTGAAGTGATAGATTGTGTAAGAAATTGTAAGAGGTTGTAAGAAGATTTTGGAAGGTTAGACACTCCATCTCTCTCTTGAAATTCGAATTTGAACTTGGAGGAAAAAATTGGAGGCTTGTGGGACAATTTAAACTTGTCCCACACCTCTCAAAAACCTCCACCAATCATGTTTATTGATTTGAATTCAAAATCAACTTATTTTATTACACTTTGACATGATTTATTGTAAGATTTGTTTGCACTTGTCTTACAAATTTTAAATGCATTCTTTTTTTTGAGGATGGGAAAAATGAAGTGTGTAAGTGGTTTGTCATTCAAATTTATTGGGATTTAATTTCCTTGATGTTTATTGCATTTTGTGATGAGGAAAAATGATGTGGCATCCCACTTGGAATCCATATCATCCTCTTCCACCCTCTCCTTTAAAATTGGAATTCCTCCTCATTTTGAGGTTGTTGAAGGTTGGAGATTTCATTCTTGGGTCAAATTTTCTCTTGCATTTTGGAGCTTGTTTGGTGGAAGAAGAGGATTTTCTTATGCATATATTTACCTTACTGATTTGGGACTAGTTTTTGATGTAATAAAGATTACTATTTTGGAAGCAAGTCTCCATTATGGGGAGGTAGGCTCTCACTTTTTTTTAAAATTGTTGTTGTTCCCTCTTTTAGCATGAATTTTGAATGTATTTTTGTTTGCAATTATTAGAGGGATGGGTAGAATGCTTAGGACATGGTGTGGAGAGAAGACTATGAGGTTTATCAGAGGAGGGATAAGGGATTTACCATTGGCACTTGTCTTGTGGAGGGAGTGTTGGTTGGGATCCACCTAGGGAAAAGAATATGCTTGCATTTCTTACTTTGGGGAGGTATAAGGGATAAATTTGGAGGAGGGATAAGGTTTATGGGATGGTTATGTTTTGGCGGTTTGTTTTAGGTGGATGCCCAATTTCAACATGGGAGGCATAAGGAGACCTCCATAGTTCTTGCTCTTGCTTGGCTTGCTTGCTTGGAGAAGGGGCCTTTATTTTGATTGAAATTGTTGTTGTAGTTGAGAACTACATCTTTTTGTTTGTGCATTTCCTTGTGCATGTGAATGTATGTTATATGTGAAAGAAGCTATGTTGCCATGTGTTATTTTATCATGTTCCATTCCAATATGGTTGGGGCTTAGGGGCCAATGGGGAAAGATGGCTTCTCTTTTCCCATTGGATGTCTTGGTTGGGTGGAGAGTGTTTCCTTTCCCCCTTCCTTGTTGTGATCATAAGATGAAAGATGAAGAAATCATCATGTTGTTGTTTGGAGAAAGAAGAATACAGTTTGACAGTCATCCTTTTTGTAAATTTTAAATGTAATCCTTCCCACTTCAAGTGGATGCATGTAATTGATTCGAGATGGGAAATGTTTACCTTGTAATTTGAAAATTGTAATTGATTGTGAAATGTAAATGATATCCTATGTTTTTTTTATTTGAAATGAGAAAGATTCACTTTCCCTTCCTCTGTTTTAAAAAGAAGAATATGATATAGTTCGTAAGTTTCAAATTGGAATGTAAAGAAAGGAGTCCAATTGTAAAATTATTTAAATTCAATAAAGGAATCGAAGTTCTCTTGATATACCTTGTTGTAATATTGTGGTTGGGGATAGATGAATGAAATACATTACTTTCCCAATTGCATTGTTATCTTGGAAATCACATGACTGTTAAATTCACAATTCTATTTTGGAAAGAAAAAAAAAGAAACGTATAAAAAAAAAGAATTGGATCTTTGAAATGAGTTGATAAAAGTTAGAAATTGACATTGCATACTGTATACATGTCTTTTTTGAATCAATTGGATGTCTTAGAAATGAAATGAATATGTTTTCCTTAATTGAGAATTGCATATTAAATTGTAAATTCGTGGAGAAGAGAACTCCATTTTAAGTTCATAATTCTAGCATCTTCTCTTTTTAAATAAAATGAGCAGTTTGACTTCATACTCAACAATAAATTATAAAATTTGAAATTTACACTTAAGAAGACTAAAGGAATCCAAATTCACTAAAAC
This sequence comes from Taxus chinensis, assembly GCA_019776745.2. Lineage (NCBI taxonomy): Eukaryota > Viridiplantae > Streptophyta > Pinopsida > Cupressales > Taxaceae > Taxus > Taxus chinensis. The sequence goes on along the minus strand of CM034151.1, from coordinate 495,462,841 downwards.
ATTCAAGAATAAATCTCTAAAACTTAAGGAATTTCAATTGGGAGCTTGCATGGTTATTTTTCCCGTCAACTATCATAAAATTGTAAACTTAAATAAATTGATCATATTGACACCTTTAAAACATTCTAATTCTTCCCTAAGTTGATCCCCCATGTCTGTTTGACATGTTGAGTGGAAGAAGAGTTCAAATGTTATCAAATTTGCAAGTTTAAAACTGTCAGTTTGTAACTTAAAACCCTGCAGATCTATTTCTTAAAATTGACCCTTGAAAATTTACCAAATTCTAAAATTGATGATTTCTGTGCAAAGATAACTCTGAGAGATTTCCGAAAAGTCCTCGTTTTCCTAAAATGGAGCTTCCTATCAAAAGTTATGGACATTTGAGGTTTTACTTCAAAATGGCCATCCCTAACCAAAAATGAAATAATTTGACCTTAGAAAAATTTAAATTTTAAACTTTAGAAAAATTTCCTAAAAATTTCCACGGCCCCACCAACATCTCATCCTATCAGAAGTTTCCACGTGGCACCTTGGAGGGGCAGGCCTTAATAAAAAACTTAATTTTTTGCCCTTTTGGAAAAATTTCACTTTTTCCTCCGCCGACCCGCATCCCCGCAGCCAATAGGATGTTGACACGTGTCCCGATGGGTGCACAGGTCAATGCAATTCTTTAACCTTTTAACCCCATGGGTGAAAAATCCAAATTTCCTCTGCTAGCCCGCGGCCAATCACAAAGCACCACGTGGCCATTTGAGCAAGTGCGGAGGCATGGAGGAAAATTTTCCTTTGGAAAATTGAGACTTTGGTTTTGGGAAAAATTTCAAATTTTTCCCCGCGACCCACTCACCCGCACCAATCACGTGATGACATGTGGCATTTGGGAAAATTTTCTCAATTTTCTCCCTAACCCCATGGAGCTCCAAGGGAAAATTTTCCCCTAAAACTCCGCCCGGCCATAACTTGAGTTTTACAAGGAGTTAGGAGGAATTCTTTATATGGTTGGAAAGGTGAGGAAATTTCCTATCCAATGAGCCTAGTTTAGGAAAGTTTTGATAACTCCAAGTGTGTGAAAAATTCAATTGAATTTCAGGTCTTGATAGAGAGCAGGTCTGGCGATAAATTTCTCCTTAAACCTAAGTAAGACTTGTAACCTCCAAATTGGAACCTTGTAAACTGGTTATAAGATAAAAATAGAAATCTCATGTTTAGTTAATCAGAATTTATTCTAGAACCTATTTAGTTTCAAACTAGTGTCTTGCAACTTGGTTGTAGACTCTTCCTATAAAAAAAATAAAAAAAATAAAAAAAAATTATTCCATAATTTTCCTAATTTGTTTCTTGATCTCAAGTGGTAGTTGAAGCAGGCATCACAAAATATAATTGCACAAAAGCGAGGGTTGAGGATGAGTGCAAAGGGGCTAAAATTTCATATTTGAGCTTTGCTAGGGTAATATGATGGTTCAGATGGATCAAATGGAGTTGGGAAGAATTTTTTATCCCCAATTATCCCAAGGGGATGGGATGGTTGGTGCAATAAAATGCACTTTGAGCCTAGGAGTGACATGTGTCCACCCAAAAAATTGGCCAAGTCTCAAAATATACCTTGCAGAGAAGCTTAACGTAAACATAATTTGAGCATCCAGAGGTATTTTTAGGAACTTCATTATATTATTTTGATTGGAAATATAATTTTGAGAATAATGGGATGGGTCTCATGCTATGATTCTTCACACAACACCTAAAAATATCATTTTTCCATGCAACTGCAAGTTTTACATGCAGAAAATAAATTGTAGGAAGAAATTCTTATGTATTGTAAATAATATGAAACCACCATCACTTATATCACTGAAATACCTTTCCATTTATATTTTTTGACTTCTAATTCAGTATAGATATCTCAGAATCACTTCCAGATGCTCGTATGTTGTTTTGAGTTACAATCTCCTTCACCTTTGAAAACCCACTTTTACTGAACTTGTTCCAAAACCTCTGAAAATTTCCAAAATATTCCAAAATAAATTGCACAATGTTCCTATCTCCTTAACACCAATCCTTGATTAATTTTGGCCTTCAAATATACTCCAAGGGATGTGCAACCACCTTAGAAAGGCTAATAAATAGCCATTTCTAAGTTGTTTTGAAAATTCTACCTTGAGATATACCATCTCGGAATAACTTGAATGAACTTGTTTTCCCTAAACCACCTATGGAAAAGGTTTACATAACACTTGTAATCAATTGGAAGGGTAGGATACTCTTGACATAGATCTGGAGGAGGGTCTGCACATACTTGCAATCAAAAAATTTGACACTGAGGTCTGTTGTCATGCTTGAAAATATGAATTTTTCATATTACACATTTACATGACAAAAAATGGATCTAGCTTGGGGAAATGTTTTTGGATCAATCACAGTGAGGACATATCACGTAGGAATCCTAGAATCTCAATTTATTTCATGAACTAGTTCCTTATCCATTAGACTTAATGAGTCATTTCTTTCAAAAAAACACACAGAAGGGAAATACGAAAAAATTAGAAACAAATA
>CM034151.1:495385533-495459792 GCA_019776745.2 Taxus chinensis | reverse complement strand
ACTTGTCAGCAACTAAAACATCTTTAAACATATTAAAGATCCTTTAAGAATGTAATGGCCACATCTTAACCTCATAAGCCATCAAGACACTATGATGTTCATCCTTTTAAAATATTCATATAAAGTCATTATATCATCTTTTTTTTGTCATGTAGACCTATCACTGACTTACCAATCTCTACCTTGATCTTGAATAGTTTCATATATGGATCAATACATGTGATATAACTCTTATCCCATCTTCAAGGACACGTTGAAGACCTTTGAGACTCACTCACACAATTTAGAGTAACATGACAGACATCATGACCAATACACAAGATGAACCTTTGATATACTAAAAACACTTCATACTCAGAGATATGGCTGACTTATCTTGATGTATCAACAAAGCACCTTAACTCATAAACTTCATAAAAATGAACCAATCTTAACTTACAACTTGATATTTGTTTGATATAACACACACCTTCAATTCATATCATGACAAACAAATACTCTTTTTGCTAGACTCATATCGAAACTTACATAGACTAATTAGATGTAAGACATAACTTCACCTTGACATATCAAACCAAGACCTCATAGAATTTAACATAGTATTATAAGCTTAAAGATGTGATTGTACATATTCAGGTAATTTTTACACACACTTCATTGTATGAACAACCAATAGAGACTACCATCATATTTTTTCATGTTCATGACATACCTTGATAGACCACCTACGACATCATACATCAAATAATCAACTCCCCTCTTCTCAATACTTTATATGGATCAATAAACCTCTAAGAAGCCTAGTAGAGGCATATGTAATCATCATGGATCTAGAAGAATGACCTTAAAATTTCACATGCACTCTTAGATACATGTACCTTAATTCCATTCACTTGTTTCTGATATGAGATCTAAGATATGCCTTGATTTGCATCAACATATGCTCTTGGTGAGACCCCATTATTCCTTCTATGTTCACATGACCTGTTTAGCATTCTAGCCTACATATTAGTCCCTTGAAAGTTCCTTCCTTCCCTTTAAGGTCCATAACATTCCCTAGGAACATGTCCAAACGTATTGTAATTGAAACACACTACTCTAACCCTTCCCTTGTAGCCTTCATTACTCTAACTTTGACTTGATAGTTCATCCAAACAATACTTTGCAACATGACCTCTCTCATTACAATTGTAACAAATTACATTATTTTCTTTCTCACTCCTATATCCCTCCAAGGATGATCATCAATAGGAAACCTCCTACACTCCTTATATCTATGCCTAAAACCATTACATGTGAAACAATAACCATTAAATGATCTTTCATACCTTAAAGCATTAGGTTGCCTAACTGATTTTTTATTTACATTGAATTTAGTGAAGTTATATTTATTTTCTTCCTTTAAGCTTGATTATTTAACCTCTTTGTTTGGTTCCTTATCTTCTTGCATCAATTGTTTTCCCTTGAAGTCATAATTGAATCCAAAACCTACTCTATCACCTTTAGATCATTTTTTACTAAGAAGATCATCTAGATCCTTGGTTCTTTTCTCAAATTTCTGCAAGGACTTATCCTTATTACCAGCCTCTAACAACTCTTCCCTTAGAAAATCTATATCCTCTTCAAATTTGGTGCACTTACTCTCTTTTTCTTACAAATTGTGATTATAAACTTTACCTTTTCTTCTAGCATCCTAATGATATCATTTAGCTTTCTTGTTTCTAACCAATGCTTCTCTTCTAGATCATGGATCTTATCTTCATATCATTTGAATTGAGATCTCATCTTCTTGTTCTTCTTTACAGTATGCCTTAACTCAATTTGGATACATTCTAGTTCATATTCAACATCATCTTTAGAATGTATGGAGTCACTAAGCATTATATGACTATTTCTCATAGAGTTAGCAACATTTTTTTTCATGAATAACACCTCATCACCTACATCTCTATGCTCTAATCCATATTTAAAATCTGAAACACCACTATCACAACTACTTGCTTTAGATGAGTAAGCCTCTTCCTTTATATAAAAAATCTTCTTCTTGTTATCAAACTTCTTAAAGCTCTTCTTTTCTTTACCATACTTGTGATACTTTTGTCATGATCTCCATAGTGTTCCTGTTCATCATAATCTTCCTTCTCGTGTTTATGAGGACAATTGCTAGCAAAATGACCTACTTTACCACAATTGAAACATTCATAAGGAAGCTTAACTTTGTATTTTCCAGAGCCAACCTTCAATATTCTAGCAAGCATTGCAAAGAGTTATTCATCATCAAACCCACCATCATCCATCTCATGAGCAACAACAGTATCCTTAGTCTTCTTGTTCTTTATTTTCTTTTCAAACTTTAAATTTATCTCCTTCTTGGTAGGTTTATCATTATGAATTATCATCTCATATCTAGTTAGGGTTCCATACAACTTATCCATTTTCAACAGAGTTAAATCCTTGGATTCTTCAATGTTAGATACTTTGGAATCAAACCTAGGTGTTAGAGATCTTAAAATATTTTGAACTAAAACCTCTTATTTCACTTCTTCACCTATACATTTCATTATGTTGACTACCTTATCAACCCTAAGCAAGTATGCAAAAATAGACTTTTCATAACTCATTTTTCAACCCTTCAAATTGATTTCTAAAAGTCTTAATTTTAGCTATCCTTACGTTAGAATCTCCTTCATACAATACTTTAAGTTTCTCCCACATTTATTTTTTTGATTTGCAATGCATCACCTTCACAAGCTCAGATTCACCTAGACAACGCATGATAAAATTAATAGCCTTTGAATTATCACTACACAAATATCAAACCCTAGGGACATTGCATTAAATGTTGAAGGAGTAGTTGGAATATTATAACCATCCTCCAGAGATTGTCAAATATCAAACCCTAGGGACATGGCATGAGTCCTCATCCTTAGACTCTAAAAAGCATAGTTCACACCATCAAACAATGGTGCCTTATTGGTAGAAGAGCCACTCTTATGACTCTCACTATTTTGCTTCAAAGGATTTTCTTTTAAATGATTAAACTTCTCTAAAAGGACCTACTTTGATACCAATTTTTAGAAGCAAAATGGTCTGAGAGGGGGGAAAAATCATTCCTTCAAAAATTCTTATACAATTTCAATTTAACTTTCATACATCATTAACATTCAACCGTTCATTAATGTGATCATAACAATAAGTAGCAACCATACACCATAAAATAGAAAAGAACGAGTACACAAGAACACAAGTTGTAAGTGGGAAACCCTCAAGGGGAATAAAACCCACTAAAAACTTTGTTGATATTTCACACAACAAAGACTCAAGTGAATATTACACATCACAAGATATTTCTTTAGTGAGGCACCAACCATAAAAGGAGCAACAACCTTTAAACCCTTATTAATATTAATCACAACAATAAAACTACATGAATATGACTCATCACAAAATATTTTGATAAGAAGATCAAAAAATATATGTTGTAACAACTTAACTGATGGTGATCACAAGATTCAGCTCCAAAATCCTGTAAACCCTCATCAAACACACCTCCTTCCAACTTGCTCAAACTTGGACAAACTTGACTTTATTTGATCTCAAACCCTTGCACACAAGATCTCTAACTCTTCTCATACCTATAAAAACTTCCTCATATTTGAAATGATTCCTTCATATCCATTTCACTCTCACACTTGGTTTGCATTTGTTCCCTCTCTCACAACTAGTTCAAATTTGAACTCAAACATTCACTTTATACCTTTCTCAACAAAAAAAGGGAGGTTGGTCCTTAATAATTATTTCAACAAAAAAAATAAAAAACATAAAAATAAACTCATGCACATTCATAAAATGGACCCATGTAGTTCGTTCATGCCCAAATGCACTAAACAATCTCAAAAACAACTCAAAACCCCATCACCTGGATTACCAAATACCACAAACCTCATCACCGTGATTATTCAAGCTCTTAAATTTCTCACACATGTAAAATATGACATAAAAACCCATCCATGGTCTTACATTATCTTCCACCACTCAAATTATTCATAACTCACTCAAGAAGGCTCATATCCTTCTCAAAAAAAGTTATTTACAAGAACTAGTCTTCACCTATGGCCCTCAAGACCACACCAAAACACATCAAATATAACATGTAACAACTAATTGGAATCCCCTTGACCTTTAGATAACATCCATGCTTTCTATATCTCATGAAACATCCATACATGAAAAACGCACCAAATTTTGTCTTCACCAAACTGAGCTATTTGAAAACCTTTAATAGGAACAAAAATCATCCCTATTCACTCTCCAACTGATAGCAAGCATCAATTAATTCATCTCATTCATCATCTACCTCAATCTTTCAGTAAAAGCGATCATGTCCTAAAAAATAACCAACCTTCCTCTTCACAAACTGAACTAGATGAGCTATCAAAACTCATCATCGTGAGACAAACCATATACCATTGAAAATAAATCTAAATTCTCTTTCCATAACATCTTACATTTCCTTCCAACTCCAAGTGGAAGGCCTTCAACTAGTTTCATCTCTGAAACTTCTCCAAAACTGCCCCAAAATTTTCTTACGACCAATTTTAATAAATACGAAACACTTTTCTATTTAGAAGCTCAGCCATGATATGAACTTATCATCTACATTAAGTAAAACTCCCACGGTAAAATAATTTCAATTTATTTCATAGCTCCTTTTGTCCCAAACTAAAAAAATTCATAAATTTTCATGTTGTAGTGCCCACATTTTACACACCCAAATACAACAGTAAAAATACCAGGATAATTTTTTTTTTTGACTTACATTGCTCACGACACACAACACAGTAAGGGCTCCGAGTATAGAACTCGACACACATGTGACAAACACATAAGTCATCGACTCACATAGACACCTGCAGACCACCATCGACATGTCGATACCACACTTTTCCCAACGAATGAATACTAGCAAAGACCCAACCACAAGAAACGTGACTTTAGGAACGACGAACCCACGACATAGCATTACTTTAAATGTATTTTAGTTACGGCTAGATTTCCAAGATCCTTATTAGGTAAGCATGATTTTCTCCCTTTTTCCACCTACATGATTCAGAAAAATTCGTTTCACAGATCACACATATTGTTCAACCATTTAATTTTCTCTTTACCCTTATGACAAATCTTCATGACTTACATAAGTATTCTCCATATTTCAAAATGCCTACAAGATTCTAATTTTCTCATTCTTATGTTAAGATTTTGCTTCTCAAACGTTTATTTAATGTATAAAACTTACTCTTCCTACACAAGAAAATCTGACGTGATGTCAAGATGAAATCTTGGGATTAAGGAAAACATAGATTCAAGATATCCCTTTTCCATGAACATCCTTCGATCACAAAAATGTTATTTCCGAGTCAGTTATGAGGATAGGCAAGAAGGTGCGGAAGGACAAATGGGACGTTGTGTGTGGGGCCGTGGGCGTGTGCGAAAGAGACATGGCCGCTGAAGATTGGGCTAGACGATCCAAGAGATGAGGCGAGACCGGATAACGCGAGGATTCCCGCATTCCTGCCCCTTTTTACCTTGGACGCCCCCAACATGGTGTACTCAAGTTGCACCCCCCTTCTGTGCATCCCCGCCACCCAGCAGTTCAACTTCCCCCCAGTCATTTCCCGCCACGACCGATTTGTGCCCCCACCCTTTCCTCCTTTCCCCCTTCCCTTCTCCCTCTCTTTTCCTCGCTCTCATTTCCTTTCCCCCTTGTACCTATTTTCTAGATTATCCGTCTCTTTCTTTCCTCTTTTTTCCCCCCGAGCATTCCTTTTCCTTCTTTTTTCCCTTCCCTGTTCCCCGCAGACTGTCATCGACCTACCGACTCCCACTTTTTCTTCTCGCACTGTATTCTTACCCCTTCACTCATTTTTATACAGACTGCGGCTGGCCCCACGCGACAGCCCCCCCCCCTTCTCCCCCTTTTTTTCTTTCCCCCCTTCTTGTGATGTCCAACACACTCCCCATGTTCTTGACCTTCAGTTCCACCGTCTTGCTCATTAATTCCGATTTGTTTTTCTTCCTTTTCCTCTGATGCACACCCCCTTTGTACCCGTCACGCCACTCTCTTTTTAAACCCCCCGCAACAGTCTTTTATCCTCATACGTCGTACCTTTCCTCCCCATTTACGGCCGCACCATTTTTTCACCCTGTCTCTTCCTATAAACCTCAAATTTCCCTGGGCCCAGCACTTTCTGTCCTCCTTTCCCCTCTCTACCCCCCCCTCTCACTTCTCACATCCAGTGTTAGTGTCTCTACCACTTTCTTCGTTGTTTTTGGCCACGACGCCTACGTCAGATCCATTTCATTATTACCACGTTTTTTTACATATGCTAACCCGACGTGTTTATCACCCGCGATTTTTAATGTACCTTGTTTTGACTTATGTTTACCACAGATCTAACCCAACATTGGTTTTATTACTTGTCGCTTCACCATTCCCATGTCGTGCCACCCCTACGTTCCACGTCGCCCCCCGTTCCAACCCTGACCCTCCCCCTCCCCCTTTTCCCCGCAGAAGTTGTGTAATTACCAGTTCCCGTTCATTACTTTCCACCCACCATTCCCTGTAGCCCGCCTGACACCTCTAATTAACCCTTGCCCGCGATCCACCACCGATTCCTCTCCCCGCCCTTTTCCTCCAACGGCCACCCCCCTTTTATCTATCTTTCCCTTACACAGCACTACATCATTTTGACTCCTACCGCGTACATCCGTTTTAGTCATTCGCCACCCGGCCGCTTCACTAAACGTTTCGGTTCACACTTATCCCACCCCGATGTAATGCACTACACCTACATTAGAAACATCCACTTTACCCTATCACGACCTTAATTTACAAGTCGTTGCGATCACAACCAGCGGACTGTCCATTTCTTTACCCACTTTAGAATTTTTTGCGCCCAACCCGTATCAACTTTGTATACCGATCTTTACAATTTGTGTCCCCCCCTCCTTGTCCATAGGCATCACGGACTCCAACCCCCTCCACTAATTAGGTGTTTTACATTCCCAGGGTTCTTTAGGTGTATCACTCTTTCCTTCCCTGCCACTCCTCCTCACTTATCCCACCTCCACCATGTATCCGCCGTGTAACCCGGTTACACATTTCTCCAGTATTTCGATTGTCCGCAAGTCATATTCACGTAACAAGGACTTGCCTCCATATACGTTGTTTAGCTCACCTCTTTTTTTTTCTCTTTCACGGTGTGCGCCCTCTCTACCCATTTTTTCTCAAGCTCCGGCCTGCCCCCGCGCCATTTTCAAAGCCCTTTTTTTGCTACCACCAAGTCACCATGTCCTCTCACCTCGCCCTTTTTTTTTTATTACTTCCCCAGAACTTTAGTTTTAAGGCTTATTTACTACCAGTCTTTCCGCCAACAGTTGCCTGGATTATTTTTTTAGTTGGACTTTCACTGTTTCTCTCTTCCCCCCCCTACCTTTTCCCATTTTACATACCTGGTTTCCATGTGTTATAATTGTTCTTGTCTACAACCCCCCTTCAACTGGCCACTCGTATGACCTTCCTTGGTACACTCCGCTAGGGCGTTTTACTTTACCCCATGAACCCACTTTAGCATCTCGCCGTCTATCTTAGTGTCGCACCCAAATTTGCCCGGTTCATTAAGTCGGAGTGCTTCTTCTTGATCGCGTATTCTCTCTTGCTTTTTTATTAGCTTCTTCACTTACGCCGGCTACGGATATTTTTGGAATTCATTCCTACCGACTACGGCAAACCGTCTATGCTTCACGAATATTATATTCTAGGGTGTGAGTGTTCCCTTAACTAAACCTCTCTTTTTCACACTGTGCGTTACCTCAGTAATGTACAGACTTTAGCGCCCACTTACTTTTCCCCCCCCCTCCCCCCCAATCTACATTGTGCCACCACCTTTGTAACCTTCATGTACTGCGCCCGCTAACAATACTTGTAGATTCAGTACCTCCACCAATGTATTTTCCCCACTTCAATTAATCTTCCCACATTTTCACCCCAATTTACGACGTATAAGTCCCTATTATAACATACTTCTTGTGTTGCACCTATGCACACAACCGAACCGACATATACACTAATCCCAACACCCTGGGGATTTCACCGAGGCACTCACTTTCTATCCTGATCAGCTTTATCCCCCTGTAAAACGGACCCTACTTGTTTCATCCTTAATGCGCCAGCAGTGCACAAACCCCCACCCCCGGTCAGTATGGTATTTCGAATTTATTGTCCCCCCTCTTCCGGGAAACAAGAGATTTCGGCACCCCCCGTAGAACGTTTTATTTAACTGTGTTTGTATATTTTAGTTACCCCTAGTAAAAAACATTTCATTCCACATACTCCCCTTTTTCCCATTTACAGCACCTAGATATGAAATTTCTTAACCACAAACGCTTCTTTCTGCTGCTCGCCGCGAAACTCCACCCTGCACCCCACCTCAACCACACATGAGCATGATTTCATCCCCCCAGCCGACTATCCAATACATTCGCGCCAATCCGGCACTTCACCCCCCCCCCCACCCCACCACATAATTTACATTCCCCACTCATCCATTCATCATTTTCCCCATTCCCCCATTACATGTCAACCATTAATTTGTTTACCCGTTGGTAAAGCATCAATCCATAAATAAACCGTTCGAGATACCACATCCCGTATTCCCTCATGTTGATGGTCATTTTCCCTCTACCATCCCCCCCTTACTTTTACCACCCCCCGCGAAGAAAGATGTCAACATTGGAAGCTTTGTTAGAGATTTTTTGAATAATTTAATTTTTTCGTCCCAACAATGTTTTTTTATCATACCCATACAATACCCCCCAAGGTTGAGGAAGACTTTGCTCACGGTAAGTGGAACCCAAATCGATTTTGATGCAGACACCCCAGGACAGAAAGAAAAAAAGCTTAAAAAATCGGCCTTGACCCCTAACTTCGTCACCCTTGCCCAATCAGCGCACCACCGGATTGGTATGCACTCAACCTATTTCTCCATACATTTCCACTCGCACACGTGTCCCTCGCACTCACATTCCAAAGCGAGTGCTTAATGACCACAAAATCAAACCGTAGACAGCATAGAAACCCTCCCGTACATCCTTCCTCCCTTCCCCCCCATGCTTTCCCCTCCTTCCCTTTTCCCCCTCCTTTGCCCTTGCCCCCCCAGTGTGTTCCACACTCCACCACTAATGATAATACTAAACCCTACTATTAACCACCGAAAGCTTAAAAACAGTAGAGACATTTGACAATCTCTCTTTAAACGGCTTATTAACGTTAAACTAAAACAAGATTAAATTAAAATTTGAACAGATCGAACCAATAACATACTCCTTACGTTAAAAAAACCGACCGATAGAAGTTAAATAACCCACTATAAATCAACCCTCACTATTCATCCCTTGCACCCGGCTTAACTATCACCCATCTCTCATAACCTTATATTTAAAAATACCAGGCAAACTTATCAGGCACATTTCAAACAAAATCAAAAGGTATCGATGTACTTCTCTAGCTTCTTCTGTAGTAAGAATAACGACATGGATCAATGAGAACAACCCTTTTTTTCCTTTTTTTTTTCCTCTTTTTTTTCCCCCCTTTTTCTTCTTTCCTCCCTCTTTTTTCTTCTTTTCCCCCCCCCTCCCTTCCTTCTTTTTTTCCTTTACTACCCCCGTGTTCCGTTAAACAGTTAATTCTTCCCGTCGGCCGCGGTTACACAAGGTTTCACAATAGGGGAACCTCTCTGGCATACCCCTCATGAGGCGCTCCCGCGCTTTCTACTTTCTACCATTCTCTCCACTTAATTATTCCCAAAAACCATTTTGAACAAACAGGCTCCGGAGGTACAGAAAAACTAAGTCCAAAAGCCTTACCCTTTCAATGACGGATGCCCTCCACCGATTCACTTGCTAGTGTGCCTGGATGATACAAGAGTTCATATTACCACACATGACGGAATTGACCCCAAATAGAGCAATTATGGTTCTTCCTTGCATCTTTTACTTCCCCCCGGCTTTCTTTGGCTGGCTTATTTTTTTTGCCCCCCTCCCACGTTTTTGTCCCCAAACTGGTTTCCCCCCCGCTAGCTTGTTACCCCCCCCATAAAAGTTTTCACGCTACTCCCATCTAGTTCTATTTCTCCCCCACCCCTCATCCCCCCACCCCACCGCTCCCCCAATCTTTCGAACCCCGACGGCCCCCCAGAATTTCCACTATATTGTACACTCAATCACGACGCTCTGCCCGTTATATCGATCCCCCGCAGCCAACCAACCACCCCACGCCTACTCCCTTACATACTATGCCCGGGCAACTATAGAGACCAGAAAATCGGAAGAGTCGACGCGGCCCTCCACCCCCAGCGCACTCCCCCCGATTTTACAGCCACCGACAAACAAAGCGCGCGGATATCCACAATGTTCCCCCCCCTTCTTAAGCGCGTGCAACTTCAATACCAAAACTTTTCACAACATCGCCAAGTTTTCTCCCCCCCCCCCGCTCCCCCCCCCTTTTTTTTCCCCCCCCCCCTTCCCCCCCCCCCCCCCCTTTTTCTCCCCCCAGTGACAAGTCTTCCCTTTCCTGCGAGCGTTCTTACATTGATTACCAAAACCTTGGACACATTCGTTTTGATTCCACCTCCGCTTCTATAACTTTGCATCTATGGCCCCATCGGGCATGTTCCCTACCTATGTTCCACCCCTTGTCGCACCTTTTCCCGCCACCACTTCCCTATTCACCCACCCCCTCCCTCATCAGTCTACTTTGTCACACCCCGCGTGCGTTCTTTCCTCCATTGGTGATCTGCTTCCACATCGCACTACGCATTCTGTCTTTCCCACTTGTTCGACTCTCACAGAGTACCCCACCCACTTTTCTGCCCATACGAGGGTCCTTTCGTCTACCTGCACGAAGGAACCTCGTGATTTTTGCTTTCTCTCTGGTTTTGCGGGATTCACTCACTTTCGCTCTGCGCCCCACACCTTTTTCCCCTCTTTTTCCTCTTCTTCCTTTCCCCCCCCTAACGCAACCCCACGCCTCCATTTACCCTTTCTAGCTTTCTCCTCTTAGAGAAATGCTTCTCTGCACTCCTGCTCCCTGTTTAATCAACCCATGTGTAACCTTCCGCTCTTGGTACTTCACCCTAGTTACTAACCGGCGCCCCCCCCACCGTACAACCCTCATATGCATCGGCCTCTGTTTGCTTTCTTTTCCCCTTTCTTTTTCTTTCCTTTTTTGTTTCCTTCTTTTCCCTTTTTCTCCTTCACTATCGCACTTTCTTTTTTCCTTATGTTGTTCCGCATCCCACACCAAATACCCAAAATATCAGGTTTGTGTCGACCTCCTCGTAGCTTACACATGTCGCACCCCCCAAAATTTATTTGAATACGCCGTCATATCATTTTCAGACGGGTAGAAGTTCCCTTTCTCTTCTGTTGCTACATTTCGTGCACGCTCTCAGCCAAATTGCCAAATTTATTTCAAATTCTCAAATCTCTTTACCACCAATGATTGAGAACTCTTTCTGGTGTATAACCTTTTTCATTTCTTTTCAGTGGGAGGGCGGGGGTAGCTCGTTAACTTTGCTCCCCTTCTTTGGTCCACAATTAACGATATTGGGACGCGCTCAAGAAGGTGTAACGCAGACTGTTATCTACCTTCATTCCATCTCTTCTTTCATTTCACTCTTGCCCATAACTCTGTGGCGTGTGATAGCTCTCTTGTTGTTGTTTCCGTTGAAATGTAGGCATTACGGACTTATCAATGGCTTTGGAGCAGTCTCCAGCGGTCGACCACCGCGCTTTCATCCTGTCGTTCGCCAACCTGAGTTTGTTAAAGATTCATCCTTATACTGCTCCCCCCACCTTGTTAATGTTTAATCTATATTATTATCATTCAAATTTATTAGTTTGCCCACAAATGTAGAACTTTATTTATACCACTAATGCTTATTCACATGTAGTTCATCGGTGAAGGGTATTGCATATGTGATTTTTCCTATATCTGCTTTTCTGTTGCAGAGAACGCGCAGTTGGTTTCCTGTATTTCCCCAGTCAGACCGCATGGCTTTGTAGCTGCATATATCCTGAGTTCTGTCGCAGGTTCTTCATCTTTCTGTTCTAAACGAGCTCTTATTTGTCTTGATGCCTATGAGTCGTCCACGTCCTTTTTTCACCATACTCTGTCATACTACTGCACCACTTTTCGTCCCGATGTACTCCTCGAGTCTCGCTCTCATACAAGTATTGCAAGTGTTTTGTTGGCCCTTTTGTGCACCCAATTTCCTACCGTTTTCTTTTGTCTTTTTCCTGTAATATTCCATTATCTCCACCTACTATCACTTTGTAAATAAATACATAAGACATCGCTGATAGATTCATGCATGATGCGAGCGGCTATTGAGTGAATGCTCCGTATTATCAGCTAGTACTAGAATCTTTGCTTGAACAAATGTTACAGTACCAGCAGAGCTAATTATTGTTCTTCCATCGCACTATCTTGAACAACTCACTTGCTCACGTTCAAATGGGTAGAGAGAGATCTCCTGATCCTTGCTAAGATTTCTTTTCAAAATTTATTATTTGTTGTTCTCAATCTACATCGACATTCCGTGACCACTCAAGCGAGTGTAGTACTTTTGCCTCGTTATGTTGTCAAATGACTTTACAAAGGTAACTAGATACTCAGATACATAAATCCATCCAACGCTAAATAGAAGAACCACGCCGTAGCAATAGTAGATACTTTTAAGACATCCAATGAGCTGTGGTGTTTATCGGGCCCAAGTGGGGTGGTGGGTCGTTTTGTTTCTTTTTTTCGGCGTGTTCTGAGTGTGGCGCGGAGCACCATGTCTGCGCCATGGACGGTGCTCCTATTTTGTCTTCTGTGCCATCTGTGCGCCTTTGCCACACTCACAGTTACATACAGTTGCACGGATACCATTGAGTCTAGGCACACACAAAGCCATGTGATTATAGCGTTAGCAGTCTACTTACGCAACGTTGTGTGCTCTTCCTGATATACAGAAAACACTCATATGGCTCGCGGTACGGTTTCCTGCATTCTACCCAACAGCCACAGTTAACAGTAGCATCTGACGTCACAAGCTTATCCACATCTATGTCTACCCTGCTGCTTGAGAGACTCCATATTTTCCCAGCATTTGTTGGCAGGATCTTGCACAATAATGTGATAGCTCCATGTGAGGACTGCCATTATTGACGAATACTTGTGGATAGTGTGACATTCGCCCGCAGATTATAGGTTGGACCCTGCCCCCCATTATATCGTCAGTCGTTTTATGGGATGCCATCCAATAGATTATGTGTAATATGAAGTGACGCCACATGGCATTCACATGAGACAAACCTGTTGCTGCTTTTTGACCGGCATGTTTTATACAATACCAAATTATGCGCCTGTTGAAAATTTAAACTTCAACATTTTAGAGCATTATGAGGCATAGTACCAGAAGTAACTATGCGTATATTTATCGAAAGAACAGTAATCACGATCTGTGTTCCTGTTGCAGCTGATACACAATGCATAAGCACAACACGTGAAAAAAGTGAACTGAATTAGGCATGTGGCATAGACGTTGTGAATATGTTGGATGCAAAGGGAAAAGTGAAGGCGAAATAAACAAAGAATCTATTCTTTTTTTTAGTATTTTGTTTTATTCATTAAAATTTTTTGTCATTTTTTTCCTTTCTCCAAATTCCACCTCCTTTCTCCCCCTTCCTTTCCCCTTTTCCGTTCGCAATTTTGTATTCCCCGACCCCGCATTCCACGCCCCCGTTTAATCACTCCGCACCCCCCCCCCCCCCCTTTGGTAATACTCCCCCTTTTTCTCCCCCCTACCCTACTATCGCCATTTTCCTCCTCCCCCCCCCTTTTCTCCTCTTCTCCTCCGGATGGGCACAAAGAAAAAAAGAAATCCCAAGAATTAATAAAGAGGAGAGGGTGTAGGTGGATTAATTTGGTCAAAAACTGGAAAAATAGCCATCCCCCAACGCCATAACAACTACCACATTTGTCAAAATCCCTGTCTTGCACACTGGAAGGAGTCCTCACCCGATTCAAGGGTTTTCCCATTTTTAAATTGGCTTGGGAGAATGCTGGCGTAGGCAGATAGCTGGGAGGAAGCCGCGAAACTCAATAATCATTGCTGATGCCCAAGGATCCGTGGAATGAAGTGGTGGAAGGGCAGGTGCAACAAGAAGAAAAAATGGAGCACCCTTCTCATGGCGGCGGTGCTCCCTCCCACTCAGAAAACGCCAGAAAAAAAAAAACAAAACGAACCCCCACCCCCTTTTGCCCTAAACACCCAAAGAAAAATATCACGGGTTTTTTTTTAGATTTTATTATTATTTATTTTATTTTATTTTAAAATAACGGAGGCATTACACATGTTTGAGTTTCATATCATGGTTGAGCACAAATAATAAATTTTGAGCAATTATCATGAAGATCTCTCCTACCACATTTTAACTAGGGTTTCAAAATCATAAAAAAAATTACCTTCTTAACATTTGTTCATAAAAACCTGACAATGAAACCACTTCATTATTTTTTTGAAATGATCTTAGCTAAATGGAAAAACATTCATGAAATCCTTTGGGTCCCATGCACAACACATAATTCATGGTGGGCATCAGAAGTTGCAATTTGAGCTGGAAATCACTTTCTTCTCAACCCTATTTCACATAAAACATCATAACTTGAAAAACATTCATCATGGAAACCTGAATTTTTTTCCACAACATCATGACACACCCTACTAACATCTCAAATCATCATAATGTAACAAATAATTCTACATATTCTCAACCAATCTCATTTGCATGACTAACCCTTGGGGTTTTGTAGGGTTTATGCTAGGAAAAATTAAACCAGCATTATAACTCATCATGAAACCTCTAAAAAATACCTCTATATGATGAAACAATATAACATACCTCCATAATTGTTCTCAAGGGCTCACACATACTTGAAAGTTCCTATCATGCCTAATTAGGCCTCCAAACACTAGGATTAGGCCTAGTGTGCACCATGACCAAGTAGACTAACACCATACCTCTATTGCCTAGCTCTCTAAAAGGACCTAAAACATCTAATATGACATTTCTCACACCTCTACATACTTCCCAATTCACCATATATCTCAAAACACCATGGAAATTCACATAGGCTAGCTAGGTCACCTGACTAGGCTTGCTAGACCAAGCCAATTTCACTGAATCCACTCTTGCCATCATGAAACCACCTTACTATCCATGTGACCATCCTACTGAACATCTTCTAGCACTATTGTTGGTGTATATGACTTTTCTCATCGTTACTCAGGATCAAGTGGTTAGTCATCTCACTTAGTGAGAATAGGACATTAGGATTAGTTAGGGTTGTGTACACGTGTCATGAAAATAAATTACACAACAATCGTATACGCACCTCTTATTTCTGATCTATGAGAATTCCAGACACCTTGTTTCTTTCTCTACTTAATTTTCATTTGTAGTCTATTATTAATTTTTAATTAGAAGTGATTTTTTATAGAAATTCTAGTTTTTAAACCTCTTTGCTTTTTTTCCCTGCCTAGTTTACTCATTTTCAAGTTTTTCCCCTGATTATTGTCTCTCCTTCCTTTCTAGCTCATTTGAGATCCTATAAATCTCAGTGAGCTCCTTGGTAGGTTGCTCCATTACTGGGTGATTTTTTGGTTTTTCTTTTTCTTTTCTTGTTTTTTTTCAACTTGATCTTGTGGTTGAACCTTTTTTGTATTGCATTTGCATCAGTCTTATCCTTTTGTTATGTGCTCAAGATTTTTTAATTGTTAAAAATTTGGTTGGCATTATGTTTGCTATGTTTGAGCTATGTCAATTATTCAAGTTTTTTTGTTTTTTTGCATCATTCTTGGACATGCATTTTACCTTGCCTTGTGCGTTGGTTTTTTTGCCTCTTGGTTTCTCTAACTCGGCATGTTGCTTACTAAAGTGGGTTAGGTCATTTGGTTTTACCTTGCCCTTTTTGACAGCCCTACATTTTTTACTTTACTCACCCGTTGTTCACATCTCTATCTCTACATGAAATCATCTCTTGCATTTGCATCCAATCATGTCATTGTGTTGGGCATTTCTCTCGTTAGTCGCCTTGTTGAGTATACCTTTCCCTTGTGTAAACTAATCTCTGTGTTGAGATCTTGTCATTAAACCCTACAGCTCTACATTGGAATTTTACCTCCCACTCGATCCCTCCTGGCCCATCTGTTACACCAACCATTTAGAGCCTTGGCCATTGAAAACCCATTTCCCACCTCTCCTTGCTCCATGAGGGCTTCTCTTTTCCTCTGTGACTTAACCAATCTACTGCTTGACCTTGACCCTCCCTCCTTTTGCTTTGTTTTTTGAATTTGAAGCCCTTCTATAAAGTGATGCCAATGTTATTTTTAATAAGCAATCCATGTTTTAATAAGGATGGGTTTAATATTTATTGTGGGGTGTTTAAATATTAATATATGGTCATTGATTCAATAGTGGGGTTTATTAAAATTACGATGGTCGGTGTTATTAAAGGTAAGGATTTTAATATATTTGTTTAGATCTTAGTTAAATTTTTAGGATTTAATCTTGTATTTAAGGTTAATTAACTTTTAATTAATCCTTTTAAGGGATTTAATTAAAAATATGTATCTATTTTTTTAAGCTTTTTTATTATAGATTAGTAGTTAAATTTTATCATTAGTTTTTGTTTTTAATCACTTGTTTGGCCTTTAAATCTCTAAAATTAGATTTATTAGCAGTTTTAAAAGTATTGGATGATTTTTCTGCCAATCATGTGCTGAAGTGTTTTTCTAGCATTTCTAGCATTTTTTTTCCTTCTGAGAGCCCTCGCTATGTCTTGGAGGTCCCTGGGATTCATCTTTAACCCGTTTTTTACATTGTAATATCCCTTATTATTTCTTGCAGACTAGTGAGTGCATCCACCACAGTCATACAAGAAGGGGATTTCTGCTATGGTGTGAGACACTTTTTCTCACAACATGACTTACTTTTTCCCCTTATCTTATTTTTTAACTTGTTGTACATATTTACAGTGTCAATTTGTTGTGATCAACGAAACTTGATTGTGGTTTTCACACTTACATGTTAATACACGAATTTCAAGGTGAGTGACCAACTATTTCATGACACACTCACACATGATGGTATCCAACACACTAAACTATAAAGTGCTATAATCAAAGGGGGTGATAATATTGTTCTGGGGTGTTTGTGTCTCTTGTTTCTTTATTGCATTTCGGATGATTTTTCTCACTTAGGACCTTAGTTTTTTTCTCTTCTCATTTTTTTCCTTTATTGTTCTTGGTACGGTGTCACTTTGGCTTGTGTGTTGAAACACATTATGGTCTCCACTTGTACATTATTAAAGTGATTACGAGGTAAGTGACTAAATGTTTCACACAGCACGATTACACCTAATTGTAACCTACGTATTGTTTATAAAGTATCACAAACATGGGGTTAAACTAGTGTTCCTTCAGGATTCTCTTATTAAGGACTTCAACTTTCATCCTTCAAATGGCCTAACTAGATTTAGACAACTACCTGTAATGGAAGAATGGGATACTCGTTCATTGCATTATGCATGACTTGTTGCCCCATCTTCTTGGGATTGTACCTAAACGCATTGACCGCATTCAAAATATTGATTGGGTGATCAAAAATGACATGATGTATGGACTTATTTGTCTTACTATACCTAAGAACCTTCAACATAGAGTAGAGTTCACTAAGTCTACACACAGAGCTTGGAATTTCATTATGGACCTACATCGAGATTTTGATCCTCCATCTATTTATGTCTCTTCCAATGATCTAACATCCATGGAGGATAATTATTTTACCTATACTTCTTATTATGAGGAGTCACACACACATATTTCTCTTGATGTTCCTTCGAAATCTAATATTAGTCCCATCCAATTTCCTCGTAACTCTCCTACATAGGACTCTTTGGTTGAATTTTCACCCACCTCTCATGTTGCTTTATATTTTCATTTTTCTCCTTCATGAGCATATTTAGATTCCTTCTATTATATCCTAGATATTATTCCATCACCTATTTCTTCTAACGATTTCAATGTCACTTTCTTCACAAGCTTCATACAATCCTTCGCAATAGGACATTAATTTCTTTGAATTATACTTGGATGATATGCTTGAGGACATCGATGTCACCATAACATCTTTATCCTCCTCTACTTATGTTTTTTAGGGATAATTATGCATTGTGGAATTCGAGCATGGAATGTTTTCTCATTCAATAAGATATTTATCCATACTTTTGTGGACAAGTACCTTCCCCTAGTGATCAATATCGACTCAATGATTGGATTAGCACTTGTGACATGGTTCTTAGTCATTTTTTGATGCACATTTCCATGTCTCTTCACCATTATGTGATGCACATGGAGTGTCCTGACACAGTTTGGAATAATCTCTAGTCATTATTTGGAGACTCTTCAGAGATTTTCGTTGTTTTTTCTTATTTTGATAATTTTGTTCCATACCTAATTCATGTGATGATAGCTCTGTTGACTCATTTTTTCTTGTTCATATTTTTGATAAAGAGGTTTGTTCTTCTAGTAATAATGATGAGAGTATTGATGAGGATACATCCCCTCCTTCTCTTGGTCACCCTTCAGAGAATTTTTAATCCCCTCTTTATTCATAAAACATCATGAAATCATGTTCCCAACCTCATAATTTCATTGCACCCTTTACAAATCCTATTTCTTATGTTGATTATTCATACATGTCATACATTGTTCTTTTATTTATGAAGCAACCTTCTTGGGACGAGTATCTTCCAGACCTTATATGTCTCTTTGCAAATACTACTTGTGTAGTAGTATAGCGAGTTTCTCTTACCGAGCCTTCACACATTTACACTTCAGAGGAGTTCATCATCTCATTACTTGGGAATTCCCCTTCCGGGATATCAATCACTTCCACTATTTTAGATATTTTTTATTGATCCACCCTTTCTTATGGATCCCCTTTCTACTATTGTGGGTTTTCTACTTTTCTTTCACTTCATATGGACATTATTTTGGAAAATATTCCATACCTATACTATGAAAATTCGACTTCAGTGGCATTACCTTCTATTCTTGAGCAACTTCTTGCTAAATTGATGGCACGCTTCAATTGTGGACCAATTTTGGAATTATTTGTACTTTTACTTTTGGTTTACTTCACAGAATGGGTGCACTTTAAGTACACCATTTTTGTTCTTCCCAAGGGTAGAAAAATTGTTCAATGAGGGTGGAACTTCTTTAGTCTACATGTAGAAGACCACATCATCGGCACTCTTCTTTGAGACTTCACATAGTTGCATACTTCAATCTGTTATAGGATTTTTCATCAAACCCTTTACTAAGGTGAAGTATCCTTTCTTTTTCTCTCATCTAGGGTAAGTTCCAATATAACTTATCATCTTCTCTTACCTCTCTTGTCTCCTTCCTCTCTTATCTTCTCCTTCTTCCAGAGATATTGCAGTTTGTACATGGGTACCTCATCAGGCTGAGTTACCGGGACCTATATGAAGCATCTTTCTTAGGTTGTTTAGGGGAGTATTTTATCTCTTGTAAGTGGATGTTTTCCCTTATGGGTTTTTCCTCCATTACTTGAGATCATTTTGTGCATGGGTACCTCATTAGGCCTAGTTGTTGGGACCCATTTTTCTCCTCTTCTTCTTTTTTCCAGAGAGATGTTTGTACATGGGTACCTTATTAGGCCTTTAGTTATCAAGCCCCATTGACACATCTTTCATAATTATCTAGGGAATTTTTCTTTCAGTTCTAACTTTCCATGACCTCTACCTCAACTTTGATGAAGGGGGGTGTTGATGTATATGACTTTTCTCATCATCACTTGGCATCTTGTCCACCTCATGTGGTTATTCATCTCACTTAGTGAGAATAGGGAATTAGGGTAAATTAGGGTTATGTCCATGTGTCATGAACATGAGTTACATAACATTCCTATATGTACCTCTTATTTTGTATTATGATCATGTCAGACACCATGTGTCTTTCTCTACTTTATTTTATTTTGTGATTCGTTCTTTTGCTGATTACGTGAGGCAGTCTCATCACCATTGGAAGTGTAACCCTATTCGATGTGCATGAGGTTCTGTATTGATACTAAAATAACAATTCAATAACTACTCCATCATCCTCTTTGTCATTAATGAGCTTTTACATCAATGACAACACCTATAACTCAACATGCCAACAAAGTGTTACTAAAATGTTATCATATGGAGTTAAAATGATTTGAATATATTTAATCCCTCCATCTCAATACATACCACCCCATTAAATCCTAAAATAAAACCATTTTGCTAGATACATTTTCTTATCAACACATTACTAGAGCCTCTCATATTGAAGGAGTTGTAGAAGTTTTTGAGTGAATTTTTTTATTTCTGATCCACTTCTCAATTTGGGTCACAAACCTTATCCTAATTGATGAGAAAAGTGTATAAATTTACCTCTACATGGAATTTCACACTTTTAACAAGGTATCAAAGAAATATAATTACATAGTACCATATCTTAATGAGGTGTTACAAATTGTAAATGGTGTATAAATGATGTCCTTCTTGGATGGGTACTTAGGATACAATCAATTCAAAAAAAAATTCACCACCAAGTAAGGTATGTTTACATACAAAATCATTCATTTTTTTCTAATAAATGTTTGTACAACCTTTCAAAATGCTATGGACATCACATTCAAGGATTTTATTGGTAAATATATCATTTTATATATGGATTACCTTGCGGTCTTCTCCAAGAATCACACTCATTGTGTTAAAAGTCATGCATAATCCTACAACAATTCCATGAGCATGAAATATCCCTCGATCCAAATAAGTGTGTTTTTGGGGTCACAGAAGGTAAGATAATGGAGAACATTTTATCTAAAAAGGGTATCTCTATTTATATTAACAAGACTAGGTCTATTGTAAATCTACCCTTCCCCAATGGCTGGAAAGAATTGAAATATTTATTTAGGAAAATTAATTTTTGTGAGAAAAATTATCTCAGGCTTTATTGGGATATTTAAATCACTCAATGCAATGTTAAATAAAAAATGGATAAAATAAACTCATCTTTCCTTTATATAAATCAATGAATTTATTACTCAAGATCATGTTCTAACTATCCTAGATTATGTGTGGCCCTTCTTCATCTATGAATTTACTTCCAAACACTCTTGTGTAGTATTCCTAACCCAAAATAAAAAATAAACACAAATTGAAATATGTGTTAAATTCATGAGTTCACCCTTGGACAATGTAATACTTTAATACTATGTCATTGAAAAATAATATTTTTTACTAATAAGAACAATGAAGAAATTTGGACACTACATTATACATAGAAAAGTAGTTTCTATTGTGTATGAACTCAAAATAAAGATAATGTTGATGCAAAATGATAGTAGAGAATGTCATGGTGAGTGGATTATCATCCTCTAAAATTTTAACTTAGGAATATAACTAATGAAGATAGTAAGAGGCATGGTCATGAGTCACATAATGTCAAAGGATGATCCAAAGCTAGTTTTCTAGTAGTACACAGTCAAGTCACTCATACTAAATGAATTGTAATAGGACATAGTTTATTACTTAGTTAACCAAATATGTCTTACACACCTTAGTTATACTTGATGTAGATATTTGCATTTAAAGAGAAGAAATTTCATGATAAAAACTTGGCACACTCTACCATAGAAATCATGAAAGCGTATATGTTTTGAGAATATCCTAATAATAATCTTACATAGTTTGTGGGATTTATATGAAAATCACATCATTGAGCATGGATAAGGTAATTCTATTGTAAACAAAATCTTTAGAGAAAGATACTATTTTCCCCATTTATTTATATACATGCATAGTAATCTCATTAAATCTTATTGAATGTTGCATCAAGGGACTGCAGTCTTGTTATGCTCGTGTATACAGTTATTAAAGTACACACATTGTTAAATGAATAGTGGAATTTCCTAGTGTTATCAATGAGAATTACATAGCTGGCCATAAATTCATCCTCGCTTCTAAAAACTAATGCATTTAATAATAGGAAGCACTACCATTAGAGAATTACATAATGGACATCATCATTAAGTTCATAGGGGACCACATTATTACCATGTTTGGTACACCATTTGTGTTGGTATGTGACAATGCCCCTACTTTTACTTCAGTGCATTTCCTTGAATGTGTTTATAATAGTAAAATTATTTTCAAATTTTATTCTAACTATTACCCATAGGGTAATGGTCTTATAAAATCAACAAATAAACAAAATAAGGTGTAATTAAGAAAAAATTAGAAAAAAATATGATAGATCGGAATAATCATCTCAAATATGCCCTCTGGCTAATATAATATGAATCAATTATTCACTAAACATAACACTTTAGTATTTTTTCTATGACATGGACCATATATTTCTAGTGAATGTGAGAATCCCCATGCTGAAATTTGTGTAAGAATACTTAGGGGAAAATTATAAAGTTGAGGCTAAACTCCTTAGACTAATTGAACTAAATGAAAATGAGATAAATCCCTTACTCATTTAGCAGAACTCAGAGTCTCCAATGTTTTGGTTTGATAATAAAAGAAAATAGGGTAAATCCTTTTGAGAAATACAGTACGCGGCCGAATACAAATCACGATGAATGTGAGAATAAAGAGAAACACAATAAAATTAACAAGTTTTTCCTTAGCCCCTTCAAATTTACAGAAAGCCTAGGTGATAACACCTTTTAACTAGATAATCTCAATGGTGAAGAATTTTCATAGCAATCCAATAGCATTCTCAAATGATGATTTTTACAACCTCATCCTTCCTTAGAGTGCACATATAGATGTCAACATTATGGAAAGTCTGTGCATAATACTAGTTTCCCTACATTATGGCTTTTCTTTTGCATTTTCTTTTTCTGTGTACTTTTTTAGTTTTTTATGGTATTTATTAATAGCCTTATGTGCTCCTTGCACACGTCTTAGTTTAGATTTTTCCCTCTCGTAATTTTTTTCTGAATCTTCCTATCCCACTATCTAACACATTTTGGTTCTCATTGTGATGATCTAATCAATATTCAATGATGTTACATTCAAGTGACATAATTGTTTTGCCTTTATAAACTTCATTGAGTTGCTCAACAAACATTTGTTCACTTGCTTGATTGTTTTCTATTTTTAATATGGGAGCTTAGCATTTGATTTGATTTTGGTAGGCACATTTATAAATATTTTCCTGCTATAAGAGATTCATGCACAAATTTCACATTAATATTACCTACCATTAGTATGCAAAGCTAGATCTCACTCGTGCATTTCTTGTTTCCTCACATCCTTTATTCTATCTAATTTGGTTCCTAACCCACAAAAATGTGATAAGAAAGTTAAATCACTCAAATTAAAGTGTTTGATTTATTAACATAATGGTGTTTATGGTAATCTACGCTAGGGTTATAGATGTATAATCAGTAGTGGATTAAGGCCATGAATGGAACCAAAGATATCTCTAACAAGGATATATGTGTTTGGCTGGAAGTAGAGAAATACCTAAATCCTCCCCCCTCCATCCATTCCCATCAAAATCATAAAATTACAAAAATAGAATAAAACTTGCGCATAAATCCCCGCCACATGAGTTTTTCTATACTAAAAATAAGAATATCTAAGGAGAAGTAAAATAATTCATTTAGCACACACTGTACTCTTTGAAAATGATTCAATTCATATATCACATTGTAAAGTTAAAATACTAGATTTTAATTCTTACATTGATAATGCAAAATATTTAGTTGTGGTTGTATATATGATTGTAGGTAAACTATAGATTCTAAGTTCTTTACACTTCACTGAAATAATTCTTAGGAGCATCATTTAGTAGATTTTCCAAATTTTATTATGACCACAACAAATACATAATTCCACAAATGAAATCATGGAACCTATTGGCCTTTATCAATGTATTTTTAGTCTTGAACTCTAAATTTTCTTCATACCTCAACTAAAACCTCATTTTTAATTGTAATCACTTTTTTGTGTCTTGTAATAATTTCGGATTTGCACCCCTTCCACTACCGGAGGCACATCATTTTATGTCTGCAAATGTTAATCCTTACCGTTGTGTAAAATTTTGGCACGACTCCAAGTAGGAAAAATTAGAGTGCACTCCCATATATTCCTATCTTACACATTGAACCCATCGAGGGGACCATCTCATAAAACCTTACATATCATTATGCAAAAAATTGTACTTTTACGGGACCTTATGTGTAGTTCTCCACATCACATGAAACGATCATATAAAGCTATTATACAATTTTACTTAGTTCCATATTTACCTTCACAATATTTATGTTCATACCAAAGCATTTTTTAGTATTTTCACATTCAAGAAAGCTAGGAAAATTTTTATTGTGTAGCTATACTAAGAGTCTTGTGACTCCCTTTATGTTTTGTACAAAAAACACAAAACATACTCAACTATCTTCACGTCAAAAAATGTCAATACCATTTTAATAGTTGGTGACTATGATTAACCTCACAATATGTGTTAAATTTTTACCACAACAATTTAAACATCTAATGACACATATATAATTGATATTATTTATCACCCATTGGTAAATTTATCATCTGACACTTAGCTTCCCAAAGTTTTATGATTTTACAAATGATGCAAACATTTGTAAAAGTCTAGAAAACTACTCAAAGGGGATTTTTAGAATATTTTTTCACTAAGTATGAATGTGCACTCCTCTCAGTGCACACATCACAATGCCCAAACATCTCACATTAAGATATATAAATAATGTTGGAGTGTGCACTTCCTACGTGAAAGGTAGAGTTTGATGCATACAAAGATAAAAAATCACACACTATACTACATACACATTGTAATTAGTATTCCCTTCCCTTATATAACCACGCATAATTATAATCAGTACACTTGTATTTCTATATACATAAGAAGATGAACACACATTGGTGATATTTTTAGGTCACACAAGGATGGATGAGCATGCAACAATGCATGGAAAGATAACTCATATTCAACATATATATAAGTGGAAAGATGTTCCCACAAAGGTATAAAGATAGGTCATCATGGTCCAAGATTAAGTGAGCACCCAAGGTGCAAATATATGAAACCATTACACAACACAAATATGAAAATACATTAAGTGAAAAAGTGTTAATTCTACCAAGAGACAATTTAGAACACCCTGGAATCATGAAGCTACAATTCCAGACTATTTTTTAGAAGATCAAATAACTTTTCTTAATGTACATCCTTAAACACACCATGTAAAAGAATGAAAAAAAAAAAAGAAAAAAATTACTTATGCATCCTAACTAACCGTACATGTTATTCTACATTAAAATATAGGAGTTTGAGTATATTTCATCCAAGCTTACCTTGGGCCTTAGCAAAATTTAGTAATATATCCCACATTGTGGAGGATATCTTTATATGTCAGACACTTCTAAAATGTTGACTTGGCATTAAAACCTATTGAACTATACATCTACCATGTATTAATATGTCAAATATGGGATATAAAATATCCTACAGTCATTTATGCTTGTAACATTATTCCTTTCTTAGGTTTTTCTATAAATACATGGATCAAACACTTTGTAAAGGTATTAGAATTTGGAATAGAAAAGCTTCTAATAAATTCCATACACAATCCTTACTTGTCTTTTTCCCCTTATTTTTTCCTAATTCATAAGTTGTATATGTTTTGTTTTAATTTAATTGAGTGTTAAAATATCCACTTTTTTATTGATTATGATATCATGGTTTAGAAAATAGAGAAATTCAAAGTACACTTCCTGTGAAGCAAATGATGTTGTGCTCACCACTTGGTTGCTTAGTATTTACCCTCAGATATATCACTACTTAATGTCTTGAGTGAGTCTTATAGTCTGGGTTTTAGGTGTGGTTTGATGGATTTTGGTGTTTGAATAACCCGATATTACCCTATATATTTTAAATTATTACACTTTCGCTCCGGTCCCCTACTCATCTTTTTCATTTTTTATAATCTTTATTAGACATTATTAATGTAGATTCACATCTTGTAACTTATGCATAAAAGGATCATTTTAAGATTTCAAGGATAACGCCATAGCTTAATAGTCATGTTAATATATTTTGGGTGCATTTGATTGATTTTAAATCCATATTTGCTATACTGAGGTTTTTTAATAAATCCCTTGTGAATTATTCAAATCATAGAATCAATTACATTTTGAAATAGGAACCGCCCTAAACTATTAATGACCCTATCATGCACCTTTATTTTTATTCCCAATAAAACAACCTATCCAACTAATACTTGCTGAGATTTAACCTTGGGAAGTGACCCTTGCACAAAATACAAGGACATGCTCCTTTCAATAGGAGGCATCGGCCACACCCTTTGCACACAATCCTGCCTATTGTTTTCTACGCTCGCATGTCACCCCTTATTAATGACACCTAAGTTAAGGAGCATATAGATTTTTTTTAGAATAATAATCATCACTAATATCTAAGGCTCTACTAGATCTCCTTATAATAGTTGCACATCCTTTAGAGAATCCACCACATGTTCAGAACCACCAAACTAGGTCAATATTTTATCTTCCTCCATTACCAAACAGCCACATTTCTTAAGATATGTCTTTGAAAGAGAAACTCACAATAATAGATTACCAAGGTCCATAAAAGGACAAAGAGAATCAGTTTATCATGTGAACCAATCCCATTATACCACTACCACATAGGTTACATTCTACTATATATAGTTTGCATCACACTTGTTGTTAAGAACACAAGGTTGGGATAGGGGTTTTGGTATTATATTTTCATACTCTTTATACCTACACTAGGAGAACTACTTGGATTTGTTCTTCCACTTGCGAGGGGGTGTAGTGTAGTTCTTCTTAGATTGTTCGTCAAGGGATGATCACCAAGTCAATAACTATACAAAACATAGATTATTATTTTTCTATATAATCATGTTTCATGAATGTTAATGGTGGGTACGCTATGTATTTCTATTCTTTTCAAGACATTGTGACTATTTTTAAACCCTAGGATAGAAATAAAATCTCATTTCTTACCATTGAATATTGAACAAGAGTTAGAGAACCCTAGCCTTTATAATTTCAAACCATACAAAGAAATACCAGACTACTACTACCACCCAACGTGAGATGTAGTGTTCCATACATGAGCTATTTCAATCATAGTTGCTAGAATAAAACACTTATAGATTCTTCTAATATTTTCATCCAGCCTACACCTCATTAACTTTATGTCAATCTCTAAGTATCTAAATACTGATCCCTTATTACATTTTATGTTTTTCATTTCAATTGTTAATTATTGTTTATTTCAATTAGTATATTAATTAGGATGGTTATGGTTACTGTTGCTTAGTATTTACCCTCAGAATATTTCACCTACTTATGTCTTGAGTGAGTGCTTATTAGTCTGGGTTTAGGTGTGGTTTGATGGATTTTGGTGTTTGAATAAACCGGATATTACCCTATATATTTTAAATTTATTACACTTTCCTCCTTCCCCTACTCATCTTTTTCATTTTTTATAATCTTTATTAGACATATATTAATGTAGGATTCAAATCTTGTAACTTATGCATAAAGATCATTTTATAGATTTCAAGTGATACGCATAGCTTAATAGTCATGTTAATAGATTTTGTGCATTGATTGATTTTAAATCCATATTTTCTATGACTAGGTTTTAAATAAATCCCTTGTGAATTATTCCAAATCCATAGAATCAATGAGAAGGTTTGAAATAGGAAACGCCCTAAACTATTAATAGACCCTATCATGCACCTTTATTTATTCCCAATAAAACACCTATCCACTAATACTTGGTGAGATTTAACCTTGGGGAAGTGACCCTTGCACAAAATACAATGGACATGCCTCCTTTCAAGAGAGGCATCGCCACACCCCTTTGCACAATCCCTGCCTATTTTTTTCTACGCTCGCATGTCACCCCTTATTAATGAGACCCATATATTTAGAGGAGCATATAGATTTTTTAGAATAATAATCATCACTAAATATCTAAAGGCTCTACTAGATCTCCTTATAATAGTTGCACATCCTTTAGAGAATCCACCACATAGTTCAGAACCACTCAAACTAGGTTCAATATTTTATCTTCCTCCATTACCAAACATCCAAATTTCTTATAGATATGTCTTTGAAAGAGAAAGTAACATAAATAATTACCAAAGGTCATAAGGGACAAAGAGAATCAGTTTATCATGTGAAACAAATCACATTATAACACTACCACATAGGTTACATCTCTACTATATATAGTTAGGCATACTACTTGTGTTAAGAGACACAAGGGTGTGATAGGGTTTTGTATTATATTTTCATACTCTTTATACCTACACTAGGAGAACTACTTGGATTTTTCTTCCACTTGCGAGGGGGTGTAGTGTAGTTCTTAGATTGGTTTAGTAAGGGATGATCACCAAGGTCAATAAAACTATACCAAAACATAGATTATTATTTTTCTATATAATCATGTTCATGAAGTGTTAATGTGGGTACTCTATGTATTTTATTCATTTCAAGACATTGTGACATATTTTTAAACCCTAGTGATAGAAATAAAATCTCATTTCTATACCATTGATAGTGATCAAGAGTTAGAGAACCCTAGCAGTTATAATTTCAAAACCATACAAAGAAATACCAGACTCTACTACCACCCAACGTGAGATGTAGTGTTCCATACATGAGCATATTTCAATCATAGTTGCTAGAATAAAACACTTATAGATTCTTGCTAATTATTTTCATCCAGCCTACACACTCATATAACTTATGTACATCTCTAAGTATCTAAATACTTATCCCTTATTACATTTTATGTTTTCATTTCATTGTTATATTATTGTTTATTTCATTAGTATATTAATTATGGATTGTATGGTTAATGTGGCTTAATTTATTCATAATATTTTATATATAACATTATTACATCTAAAAATCAAGAAGGAAAAAACTCTTATCAAACCCTTATTTTATTTAATGGGTAAACATTTGATGAACTTGATTTTTTATCTTGCACAACCTTCCCCTGCCCTAGGGTTTCATATTTCACAATATTATAAGGTTTTTATTCAAATGAAATTTTGATTTCTATGTCATGACCACACATTACACACCCAAATATAAATAGTCAAATGTTGGAATCATTTTTTGTCTTATATTACTTGATACACGACACCACATGGGATCATTTAAGATAACTCATAACACATGAGACATTTACACAAACATGAACCCAAATATATACATTATGAGGAAAGGATAAGCACCACAAATAGAGATGAAACACATTTCCAAACCTACTTAAGAGGCATACAATAGGGAGAAAACATATCCACATGAAAACACATGATGCACATCAAAACCACGTTTTCCAAATGACAAGGTACAAAACCACAATCCAAATGCAATATAAACTTATAGATAGGAACTTTCCATGACACAAAACTTTCATGGATACATATTTATTAAAATCCTATTTCATTATTCGGCCTTAATTATTTGAAGAACACTTAACATGTAAACCTTCATTCTTCTTAAAACTAGACAACATTTTTGTTTATTTCATTTAACATTCAACTTATATTGGTTCCATTTAATTTTGCTCATTTCTCTTATGGAAATTACTTTATATAGTATGATTTTTAATAGGAATATTTAATCACACATGAGTCTCATGTTACTTGTCCTAAAAATCATTTTTTAGGAAGCATGTTTACTTGGTTTGCAATTTACCTTCATTGCAACAAGGGATATTCACATGAAATAAAATAAAGTCTATTATATCATGAGTGGACATATTTTGTGTTCTTTTCATATTATCATTTAAAGAATAAGGTTACACTCTTTTCACTTTCAAGTTATTACAACTAACGATGTATTCTAGCTACTTAACTTAAATACTTAATTTTCATCGTTTGTGATACACAAATAGGTTTTACATTGAGTTTAGGGGAGGAGTCTCAAATTTCCCTTTACTCATAATCCTTTATCTTAAGAAGTGCGATATCGATAGCTTAGAGTTATAAAATATAGGTTTTTACCACATTTAAACTCGTTAGTTGGTCATATGTTTGATTTATTTCAATCTACGCTCAAGGTTTCTACTCCCTACAACAAATCAAACTAGAGTGCAACATCCTTAACTCACAAGACATTTGTAAAAGCCCAAGGTATTCCATTATCAAAGCTACATGTTCATTATTTCCTTTAGCATCATTGTTTAAGCCAAATTTTTGTGTACAAGGCATGTGTTCATGCCTCATAGCTGTATTTTCCCCATTTCAATAGATTGTGTTATCACCAATGAAGCTCTCCTTTATTTTCATTCATTTTACAATCATAGTAGGCATTTCAGTTTTCTTGAAATTTTTTAAGGTGCTTATGATTTTCGTAGCAATCATTTCATAGTTTAAACCTCATTTACCCTTGTTCTTATTACATTTATGCTATTACTTTGGTCTTGTATTGGCATCATTTTAGAACAGTTGTAATTCATATAATAATTTTTTCTACACTAACAAATTCTCGGCTCCAGCAAGTTTGTTCCCATATGCATGATCCCTTTTTACTGTCCTTAGGAAACTCAAGTATTACACACATAATTATAAGTGAGACATTCAGTAAAATTTTACGCGTTTCAATAACATTCTAAAGCAATATTCCCAATCATTGGGTAGCCATACATCAAATTTTATTTGACCAATAACATAATGAGAGGTCACACGATATATTGAATTCATTATCACTTGAGGGTTCCTATACCCTACTACAAGACAATACTAGAGTAATCAAATGTCCTAATCTTGCAAATCCTTCGTGCAACCTCTGGGTATCCATTACTACCTACTAAGGGATCATTTTCTTTAACCATAAGGATTAGGATTTCCAATATGAGGTTCTTTCATGATGTAAGTTTGGCTCCATTGACAAGTCTCTAGTTCAATACTTGAGGAAGCAACAATCTGGATCACGAGGGAAGAAAAAGAGAATTCTCATGGACCATGCACTAAGGATGGACAAGGTACAAAGTTAACCTACCCCAAAATGGTCATGAAGGCATAAGTGAGACCCATTCTCTCGGCATACAGTAGGACCTAATATCAATACGAAAATGGAATTAACATGGTTAAAAGTTGATCAAGTTCAGTTCCCCTATGAAAATAAGACACGGGGTAATCTCAAAAGGACCATTCCTTATGGCAAGGGTTATTTTTTCATGCTATAAAGTTTGATTGTCACTTTTCATCTAAAAGAAAACATGTTACTACAAGTTGTTATTTATCTTGAAGACTAAAGGTTTTTCTAGGTCCAACACATCGCTAACAAGCACATAAAATTTTCCATTCTCAAGTGTTTACTATCCACACGCACAAATACAGTTCCTAAGAGGAAACCCACATACTCTAGATAGTGTTTAACCATTATCGTTCCTACATGGCGTTTTCACGACAATGTTAATAAACATATATGTTATTATGGTAACATGAATTTGGGCCCTTATTTCCCTTAAGCTAGTAGGTGTCATCGAGTATAAAGAACTAGGCTCATCCTAAAATTTTAGTTTTTCTACGTTATTAAGGTGATCACACAAGAATGGTTAATCATACAAGAATTTTACTCTAAGGTTGACCTTTTTTTTAGGTTCCTTTCCTAAAATTCCAAAGTAATTGGTACAACACACAAGAGGTTCATTCATTAATTTCACACCGAGGCACGCTATAAAAATATCAATTCTTCGAGTTAGCATACGCATCCACCCTCATCTAATGATTCAAATACTTTCAATAGGTTTATTTTTACATAAATTTCTATAGTAACAAGGTACAAACAACTTAATTTACCTAGCCCACATTAAAAGTACTAACAAGTAGGAATTTAGTCTACATTAAAAAAAGTAACAAAGTACAAAATAACACACTTTCCCAATAGACTAACAATTTTGTATTCATCACGGAAAAAAAATAATGACAATTCTATTCATAGAAATAGCGTTGATATATCATATACAAATACAATGTTTTCCAAATCAAAAATTATTATGCAACACCATCAACACTTCACTTTGTCCTTATCCTAGTACTTGCAACCAACACGTGGTCATCACAAACTGTTGGCATGACATCTACCCACAATCTAGCATAATTCATGTTTTCATATTTTTCCATTCACGTGATTATAATACATATCATGCAACAAGAGAGAGTTAAAGATATATTCATTTCCTTCATTTCATTTCATTCCTAACTAGAGGGGGCAGAGAGAGGAGAGAGAAAGGAACACCATTTTCTTGACAATCAAATTTCTCAAACAAGCCACAAAAGATAGTTTTATATGATATAAGTGCCTACAAGTTTTCTCAGAAGTTATTAGACTTAAGAGGACCCCACAACATTATTTCAAATTTACCTACTAGTTTGCGAAAACGACCAAACTTAGCTCGAGGGCTAAGAATTTACGTTCAAAAATTGACTTCTGATGGTCGAACGTGCCTTGAGAAAAATCCTATGCGCTTTACTATGTATAAGGAATTCAGTGGAATGGATGAAACTTAAAACTGGAAAACAACATACGAATGACGACTATTTTTTCCAGAGTCACCAGTCATAGTTGAGCTAGTCACCTAGTGACCAGAGGCCTACAAAACCTCCTTGTGAAACTAACTGAAAAATTGTTATTCTCATAAATGAGGGTTGCAAGAAATTTTCATGTATAAATACTAGAGGTCTACAGAGGTCAATATCTATTTTTTTTCCAGGGCCAAAACACAAGCCAAAACCAAACCTAACTTTTGATTTTAGTAGCTTCCCAAAGTTGGAAAAAAGGGTTAACAAGGCTCCTAAAGGTGATGAAAAGTGCACGAATGGTCATTTGAGGGTGTTCTAAGGTTTGATACGAAACCCCACATGATAGGGAACACAATCATAATTCGACTTTCCCATTTCGGGATTCATATGGGTGTTTTGTGAGTCACTGAAAACCGCATTTTATCAATTCGCAAGGTAAACAAAGAGGGGGTTTCTCAGGTAAAGACTCAACTCAATATTTCCAGATGAAATGGGACACAAACATCTAGTTTTGATACCTTGATTTTATAGCATATTAGGTTACAAGTATGATTGATGGACAAATGAACAGTCAAGTTGCATAGATAAGAACCTCTTTTTTATCATTTGAATATATGATTTATTAAATTAAACCATGCACTTGTCCTTAATTTTATTACAAAATGATATCATAGAAAAATGGAAACTACCAATAAAAAAAGTATGCAAGTTCAAGGTGAGAAAATCATGCCTATGAAGAACC
The DNA here is from genome assembly GCA_019776745.2 of Taxus chinensis. NCBI lineage: Eukaryota > Viridiplantae > Streptophyta > Pinopsida > Cupressales > Taxaceae > Taxus > Taxus chinensis. The sequence goes on along the minus strand of CM034151.1, from coordinate 495,426,239 downwards.
AAGTGGGTAACGTGGTTCTAGGTGGTCCGCATGTTCTTTGATCACAATTTCTTGAAAAATCAAATCTTCTTGCATACCTATTTTGTGAAAACCTAATGACATCACTTATAAAAAACCCATATTTTGTTGAGTTATTTCATCAAATATTTCTTGTGCCATATTATAAGAATATCATCAAGCTAGGAGGCCAAACTCTTAATCACATCATTGAGTCGAAATCTAAGCTACGGGTCGGGTTGATTGAGCTTATGGGAAAGTTACAAAATTCTCACACATAATGCATACCAAGCCCGAGACAAAAGCTACAGTGGAGATAACTCACTCAGAGATGATTCATCCACCAACTCAACCACTTGCTAAAGTATATCCTACAACTTCAAGACATTCCATGAAACTACATTTTTTAATTTCATGCATTTACATACATGTCTACCAAAACATTTGTAACTACAACATCCTTCAAAATTCCCCCACCTTCGTGCTTTGAAATATGTCCACCCTGTGCTCCATAGTTTTTATTCCTAATAAGTTGGGTGAGTTATTCCAAGAGTCATGGTGTTTGGTGTTACATCTATCTATTGTATTTTAGCTTGAAAGTATCATACGCCTTTTCAACAAAACCATTCTTTGCATACACTACAATAATCTCATTCCAAGACCACATTTAGTTCAAGTAATCTAGAAAAGCATTTGCACACTCAGCAAGCACCTATTACAATGTCAATGTCATCCATTTCTAAACTCAACGTAGTCTCAATCTCATAGTATTAAATAGAGAGGGTGAGCACTACATAATTCCTAATACTACATAACCCACCCCTTCCTTGTGGTGGACGCCCATGTTATAGTTCCCCAAAATTTAATGAAAAAATATACATGGTAAATGACACATTATAACCCTAGCATGATTTTTTTTGTGTTTTTAAAACTCGTGCATCATTAAAAATGTTAGCTCATTAATTATTCTTTGTTTAGATCTTACAACGAAAATTTATTGGCACTATTAATAGTTTAATGTAGTTAAGGTTTCCAAAAACTGCAGACGACGGGTTAGGGATTTGACAACAACATGGGTCATAAATTTTTCCATTAAAAATTTCATGATATTTCTAAGCCTATCTCATCATTTTGAAAAGGTAATCCTAAAAGGTTGCAATAGTAAGTAGTAGTCGGGTCGAGTTACCTTCGCTAAGGTATCCTGGCTAGGATTATTAAATTTACTATATTTTATTTATTCAATTATTAACTAAATTTTATTTTATTATATTATTATTATTATTGAATTATTGTGAGCGGAAGGGTCATGGGATTCCATTTGGGAGAACCAAATGAATCCCATTCCCACCCATTTCAACCCATAATTATAACAACATACATAAAAATTTTATCAAGTCCACATAATTTCTAATAGATTTATTTTTCTCCACTTTAACTATTTCCCACCTAAATACTAAAGTATGAGGGTCAAATAATGGCCCTTGGATTTAATGAATCTTGGCCTTAGGATCTAAGCTTGACCTAGAAAAACCTAATATCTTTCTAAAGTCACATTTTATTTCATTTTTGTTTTTTATATTTTCTTTTCATCTCCTACCCAAGTCGGATCCATAGGAGTAGAGGAAAAGGGTTTAATAGATGGAATTTTTATGTTTTTGAATGCCTCTTTTTATTTTTAGGGGGTGCCATGAATGGTAAATTATTATTTACAGCTTTCCACCTTAAAAGAGAGGGAAATTTTACAAAGATTGGGGCAGATTAAGGAGGAGGTAGTTGTGTTATTGGGGAAGGAATGAAATAATAGGGAAGGGAGTGGCAGTCGTGCCCATTGGGAGATAGCAGGGTTGTCCATGGTGTTGTGGGTTCTTCCCATGCCACCCATGGTGTTGAATAAGGGTTTGGGGGAGGGGTGTACAGCCAGGCCATGACCCCTCTACCAAAAATGGATTTTTATCTTATTTATTTTTCTTTGTGAAAATACAAACTATTTCTCATAGATATATACATATATGTATATACATACATACATACATATATATACATATATATATATATGTGTGTGTGTGTGTGTGTGTGTGTGTGTGTGTGTGTGTGTGTGTGTGTGTGTGTGTGTGTGTAATGAAATTACTTGTATAAATCTGATTATGAGCACTAATAGGACACCAAATAACACAAGATTATAGATAAATGATATCAATATGTAAGTAGAATAGCTTTACAACTTTGAGATGACAACCTTTAAACCATACAATAAAACTCAAATGCTCAATATGAGGATCATCTACTAGCTACTAACCCCTATATACTATTACTATGTTATGGCCATCACCAAGGCTAGCCCACTAATGATAATATAACATATATGAAACAGATACATCATGATAAGAAGTTATGATAGCCACAAGTCGGCTATATACATCTAATGTAAGATATATGATTAAGGGCATAAAATTCCCCTCCCATTCAAAGAAACATGTCCCCAATGTTGGGAATCCTTGGATGCTATTGCACAAATGCTTCATCCTCCCATGATGCATCCTCAATATTCATATTTTTCCACTTGATCAGGTACTTGGTAATGAATCTGGTCCTCATTATTTTAGTGTGTGTATGAAGAATACCTTCATGTTCCAATATGATCCTTACTTCCTCATCCCATTCTAGAAGTACTGAATGGGTGGAAATGTGCTTCTTGATAACTTTATTCAAGAAATAAACATGGAAGACTAGATGTATTTTACTTCCCGGAGGGAGCTCCAACTTATATGCCACACCACCAATTTTTTGCAACACTTGGTAAGGACCATATTATTTAGGAGAAATATTATTATCCTTCTTCTTTTGTTTCAATGATAACTAATTATATGGATGTAATTTTACAAAAATAAAGTCACCCTCTTCAAAGTGACACTCACTACCATGTTGACCATCTCGTTGCTTCATGTGGTTTTTTACCCTCACCAAATTCTATCTAAGACTAAAGAGTAACTCGTGTTGTTGTTGGATGTGATATTTGATTTCTCTAACCTTTGGTTTGACCTTCAAGCTAGTTAAGAGTGATGGAGGATGGTACCCATACAATGCCAAAAATGGAGACATTTTGGGGGGGGGGTATGAAATAAAGTATTGTACCACCATTCTGTAAGTGGTAAACATTCCACCTAATGTTCTTGTTTATCTAAAGTAAAACATCAAAGGAATATCTCTAAAAATTTATTTACCACCTCAGTTTTCCCATCTGATTGAGGATGATAAAAGGAACTATGGGCCAGTTGGGTACCCAAACAAGAGAAAAAATCAGTCCAAAAATTGCTTGTAAATATTGGATCACAATCACTTACTATAATTTTGGGTATGTCATGGAGATTTTGAACTGTGTCCATAAATGATATGGAAAATTTACTAGCTAAGAAAGGATGAACCATGGCAAAAAAATGAGCATACTTGGTTAGTCTATCCACCATGTCCATAAAAGAGTACTGTACACTTTTCCACAATTGTCTCACCTAGGTTCGGGGCTGGGACGAGCCCCGAGTGGGGGTCCAGGGGCGTAGCCCCAGATTGTTTTTTTTTCCTTAAAACATGCCCAATATATCGGGAAACATGATTTTCTCGTATGGGTGGAATTTTTGACCCATAGTTTTATGGGACAGTTTTGGCCGATGGTTTTGATACCCATGGTTTTGTAAAACTGCTTAAGCAGTTGTCTACTTATATGGTTTTATGCATATGGTATGTATTATGTATCATTGCAGATGTGTTTTGAATTCGGGTATGAATTCTGTAGAGTTGGTTGAACATAGCTCCAAATAGATCTAGGTATTGTATTGAGAGAGCAGTGGCTTGTAATAAAATATGAGCAAGTGATTCTTGGTGGACATAGCCCAAATTTGGTGAACCATGTTAAATACTATCTCTTTGTGTTATGTTATTTTATTCTGCACTTTTATTTGAGATCTATAATATTTTTTGCATATTAGTTTCTACTGTTCCAATTCTATGAGAGATTATTCTACATATTTTATCCCTTATTTCCTAACACCTTCAGATGTAGGTAATCCTATGATGAAATCCATCAATAACTCTTCCCATCTCTCACTAGGAATAGAAAAGTGTTATAGGAGACTCAGTGTCTTAATGGTTTCGCCCTTAGTTTTTTGACACACCAAACATTTTGCCATAATTTTTTGAACATATCCTTTCAACCCCTCCCAAAATAAATCCTTCTTAACTATATGATAAGTTTTCAAGAATTTGGAATGGCCACCTAGCAGAGAAGAATGGAGATCTAAAAAAAACATAGTGTTTAAGTGTAGAGTTCTTACATATATATAGCCTATATTTGTACCACAATGTATCCCCCTTCCATATAAATTATTCTGATATGGAGACGTATCAACCTAAATATTCTGAATGAGAGTACATGTTATTGCATCTTTCTTCCATTCTTCCCTTACTTGATCTACCCAATCTACCTCCAGTATAGAGATGGCACATATCAATGCATATGTGGACTCATCCCTCCTAGATAGAGCATCAACGACCACATTTTTCTTCCCTTTCTTATAAAAAATATCAAAGTCATATCTCAACATCTGAGTGACCCATGTTTTTTGTTCTTCTGAAGACAGTCACTACTCCAAGAAGTATTTCAAACTATCATGATCAATTTTTACCTTAAAGTGTCTACCCATCAAGTATGGTTTCGATTATTTGACTACATGCAATATTGACATCATTTCCTTCTCATAGGTGGGATTCAAAAAATTCTTTCCTTTTAGCTACCGACTCTCAAATTCTATGAGATGTCCTTCTTTCATAAGTACTACTCTGATCCCATTTCCTGAAGCATTGCATTCAAATATGAAATTCTTGGAGAAATCTAGAGTTGTAAATACTGGAGTGGTGCAGATTATCACCTTCAATATATTAAATGCCTTACAAGATTCCTCATTCCACTGAAAGGATTATTTATTTAATAATTTTTTAAGTGGTGTTGTTATACTACAATAGTTTTTTACAAACATGTGATAGCCTATGAGACCTAAGAAACCTTGTAATTGCTTAAGGGTTCTTGGGACTTCTCATTCCACCATGGCCTGGATCTTGTGAGGGTCCACCTTAATACCTTTATGAGAAATAATATGGCCCAAGTACTCCACTTCATGTACCCCAAAATAACACTTCGAATGCTTTACATATAGTTGATTTTTCTCTAAGACTTCTAAGATAGTATTGACATGTTTTAAATGTTTCTCCCATGATTTATTATAGATGAGGATATCATCAAAAAATACTAAGAAAAACTTCCTTAGGAATGGTCTAAATACTGAATTCATCAAAATATAAAATGTGGAGGGTGCATTGGTTAGACAAAAAGGCATCACTAGGATTTCATAATGCCCTTGATGAGTTATAAAGGTTTTCTTATGAATATCTTCTTTCTTTACTCTAATTTTGTGATACCCATAATGTAGATCTAGTTTTGTAAAATAAATTGAACCATGTGACTCATCTAATAAATAATCAATAATAAGAATAGGAAACTTATCTTTTATAGTTTACTTTTTGAGTTCTCAGTAGTCTCGACACATGTGTTATCTTCCATCCTTATGATTCACCATCACCACTAGAGAAAAATAAGCACTCTGACTATGAAAAATAATACCCATTTCTAATATTTCCTCCACCATCTTATCAATCTCACTCTATTACAAATATGGGTATCTATAAGGCCTGATGTTAGGGGATTGGCTTCCTAGGATCAACTGAATGACATGATCATGCTCTCTTTCAAGAGGAAATCCTCTAATATACTTGAAGACAACTGTATGTTGATCAATAACCTTCTAAACATCAGTATGCACTACCTTCGTTGGTATTTTAACTTCCATGGAGAACAATTGTGCTACCAAACCTTCAGACCCCTTTTTAAGAATCTTTTACATTTGGTGAGAACTTTCCACCTAAGGAAAATTAGCATGTAGTCCTCAAAGTTCAAACTTTTTACCCTCATAATGAAATCACATGAATAATTCCTAGAAATTTATCTCTATGGTGCCCAAGGTTGTGAGCCAATGAACACCTAAGATAATATCATCTTTGCCCATGGGAATAGAAAACATCATAGATTCCAATGTGTATTCACCCATCATAAGTTTTATTTTATGAAATTTACCTGAACATTTGATTGTTTCTTCATCTGTAATCATTACTTTAAATTTAGGTGTTAGGTTGATGAAACAATTTATTCTTACTGCCAACTTATGATTGATGAAATTATGGGTGCTCCCAAAATAATCAATATTGTCACCTTCTTCTTCTTAAGATAACCAATAACTTGAAGGATTTGTGGATTACTAATACCTGATAGAGCATAACATGAATGGGCTAGGGATCTTTAGATTCATCCTCTAATTTTTCTACTTCCTCGTTTGATGTTTCCTCATAGTCTTCCTCATCACCAAACCCTTCAATGTAGAACATTTTTTTATCAAAATGTTTATGATTTGGTCCATATTTGCTATCACAGTTTAAACATAACCCTTTGGCTATTTTTTCTTCAATTTATTGAGGTGTCAATTGAAATGGATGAGGGTACGATGGAGGCACGGTTCTATGATATTTTATGTTAGAGAAGACTGCCTTTTTTTGGAAAGAAAGTTTTCCTCTTCTCTACGTGCCATGATAATAGAATCAGAAACCTTGAGTGGGTTAAACATGTTCACCTCATGCTCAATGTGGTCCTTAATACCCGCAAGAAATAGGTCATTAAAATACTCTTCTATAATATCCTCCACACACAAGGAAATATTTTTGAATTGATGGACATACTCCTTAACTAAACCTATTTTTTATAAATTTCCTAATTGGATGAAGTAATTATCTGAAACACAAGAACTATAGTGTAATTGAATCTCTTCAGTGAAAAATTTCTATGTGATGTTTAGACCATTATTATTCCTTTGAGCACATAACCAATGATACCAAACGAATTGGTCAGGTTTTGGGTATAAGGATTCCATGGTTACCTTTTGTCTCACTGGAATCTTATAGAGATCAAAGAAATTATCCATTTGGGTAATCCAATTGAGAGGATCATTTCCATCAATTTTATGCATTTCCACTTTTGGAATAATGCCCCACCATTGGTGAGGAGATCCACCTAAATGAGTAAAGGAGCCTCCTTGATTGGAGTGATTTGGATTTGTGTGAGCATTACTAGAGGAACCTGTATGACTGGAATTGGGAATTGTGTTTGAAATAACACATAACAAATCCTACTTCATTGCGTGAAGTTCACTCCTAAGGCTACCTTTCAGATGAAGAAGCTCATTATTAAGGTCATCCTTACTCACCATATTATTTACCCTTTCCTGAATTTGGATGACCACCTCAGATACTCCTGAACCAAAAGACTCTAAATCGGTATCTTCCTTATTTGGGATCATTCCTAGAGCTTCTTTACCTTTCCCTTGGCCTTGGGTAGATCTATCAGTCATGATGTAGAGTTTGGGTCTCAGAGTAGATGAAATAGGAAAAAAAATAGAGTTTGGGTTTTCACAATTTTTTGGCCAAATAGAGGAAATAATTAAAAAAAAAACCTAGCTGATTTTTGGAAAGGTTTCCGGAAATATAAGAAACATGAAATTTTCCAAAAATTACACCCTATGGAGCCAGAAAAAACATAAAACCACTATAACTTTTGCAAAACCATTCAAAAATTCTTGAAATTTGGAGAGGGGCTTACTTGACTGATTTCTCCACACCACCAAAAAAATTGCAGAATAATTTGCTACCAATCTTGAGATATAGCTGAACCTTCACAATTAGGGTTTAATGTTGCACTGGCCAAGATCAGGCTCTGATACCACTTGTAATGAAATTACTTGTATAAATCATATTATCACCAGTAATATAACACCAAAGAACACAAAATTGCAAATAAAATATCTCAATTTGTAAGTATATTAGTTTAGCCACTTTAAGGGGGAAACCTCCAAACCATACAATAAGCCTCTAATTAGACTTCTCATAATATGTATGTATAATACACACAACACACACACACAACACACATATATATCATGTATGTATACATACATATATATAGATATGGGTATACATATATACAGATATATATCTATGTATGTATACATACATACATACCTACAATTATTTCTAATGTATCAAAATTTCCCTTAAAGTTAAATTCGGATTTGGGTTTTGATTGAAGAATCGAGGTGAAGGAATGGTCCATAACCATGTCTTAGCAACCCATACCATCCATAAACAAGTTCAAGACACTAAAAACCCTATAACACAATCATTCGAAATGACCTCATTAGAAAAACTATCCAAATTAGGTGAGCATGAAGTAGTTAAAATTTGACCATGATTGCTCAAGGGTTAGAAAAAATAGCAACATGAATAAAAATTTTTTTTTGCAAATTCACATTCAGAGTCAACAAAATTCCTCCAATCACAAAACTGAGCAAAATGAACAGTGTGAGATAAATGTTTTTACAAGATGTTTAGGCCAAATATTTTTGTATGCTAACACTAAGTCCCATGTTCGCCAAGGGGTGGTAACATGCAATCCTACACACTCAAGCAAACCTGCATTTTCTCGAACATGATAAAATATCTAGATAAATCAGAATCATTTTTCGATCAGGGTTCGGGGACTTACTACTGAACATCCCTACCATGCCAAGGTCCTTATTGGGGTCATCGCCTTTTCTGTTGAGATACACTTGATGGAATATTGATGGAATATACACACACACACACACACACATATGTATGTTTCCTCTATATCAATTACCATACACACACACACACACACACACACACACACACATGTATACCACACACACACACACCCACACATCACACAACAACACACCACCACACCCACACAGTCACACACATATATATATTTATGTTTACATACATTATAATATATATATTGTATACATATATACAATATATTGTATGTATGTAATCCCATACATACATCATACTACATAGATATATATAAATATATATATATATTTATGTTACATACATATATATATATATATTATATATGTATATATGTATACATATATATAAATTAATATATATATATAATATATTATATATATAGATATATATATATTCTTATATATATATATTATATGTATGTATTGTCTTTATGTAACATCACATATATATTCTATATAGATATGTATACATATCTGTATGTATGATGTATGTATCATACATATATATATTAGTATACATATATACCTAATCTATAATGTATATATATATATAGATGTATAATGTATAATGTATAGTATCTGTATATGTATATATACATCTACATATCCATATACACTATCTATACATATATATATATACTATATATATATATATAATATATATATTACATCTACATATATATGTATATACATCTACAATATAATGTATATTATGTATATGTTGTGTGTGTGTGTGTGTGTGTGTGTGTGTGTGTGTGTGTGGTGTGTGTGTGTGTGTGTGTGTGTGTGTGTGTGTGTGTGTGTGTGTGTGTGTGTGTGTGTGTGTGTGTGTGTGTGTGTGTGTGAATGATAGAGTGAAGGAGAATGTAGTACTTATAACCCATGTATCAACTCTAAATTGTGTCATACATATTTAAATTAATATTAGAAATTGTTAATGTATATAAGGATCTATGGATGCTAGCTTTTTATAGATTTATCTAAGGATGGAAACATCTAGTATGTGCCATATTGTACTACAATTTCATCCCTGGTGGATGGTTTTTTACATGTGTAAATTTTGTTCCTAGTTTGTCTCTATAAATATTCTTGAGGAGCTATATCATGTATAAATCAATATTTGAGTGTTTCATCATATTGATGTCCTTCACATATGTATAATATACCCTAATAAATTCCTCATCTTTTAAGGTGCATAAGATATGACAATAGAGAACATTGCTCAAAAGAAATGATGTGTACCCATATTGGATGAGTATTATATTTTACATTGAATCACATGGAGGGTTGTATTATAAGGCCAACATTAGGATCCTATTCGTGCAAGGGAGTGTGCATTATAGAGACCATGGACAAAAATATTGCAACAAAACAACAAAAAACATAACAAAAGAAATAATGTATAGTAGTAAAAAAAGTATAAAAGTAAACAATTATACAATTAATATAACATATTCAAAAAAGTATAAAAGTAAACAATTATCAATGGAAATTAATCTTAATACAGTTTTTGAAAAAACTTACATTTTCTTCCAACTCATAGTGGAAGGCCTTCAACCAAGTTAATCTCATAAACTTCTCTTTCAGGCTTCTAGGACTCAAGAACTAGTCTTGAGAGAAACAACAAAAAATGACTCCAATTAAACTTACAATCTCAATAAACACCTATAAAACATCAATTAAACTTGTAAAAACATTAAAAATAACTAAGAATCATAGCTCACATGGATAAATCTTACCCCAACACTCTTGTTTTCGTCACCCTTCTTAACCAATCCAATTAGGGCTTACTAGACCATTAGGTCTTTAGCTGAAAATAAATTCACCAAATAACACTAAGAGCTTCTACACATCTATTAGGTACCTAAATTATATCCATGACCAAAAACAAGCACAATAATATGCAAAATGATCAAACTCGCTCCAAAGAGAAAGACTAACATTTTAGCCCTTAAGGCCAAAATCGGTAGGTTCACTTTGAGAACCTTTATCTTAAATTTTATCTAATGTACATGTATGAATATTATCATGGCTACTTATATAATCTCATAAGGATTATGGAAAAAAAAAATTTAACCTAGAACCTCCATATTAGTCTTGAAACTACAAAAACCCACAAAACTAGGATTTTTCTCTCTCTTCCCAAAATAGTTGGAACACCAAACCAACACCAAAATGAGATCTGAGGAATCCTCTATAACCTTTATGCATCACTTTTTCATGCCAATATGTTATGTATATCAAACTATAAAAATCTCCCAAGTCACTCTAGAAGGAGAGTTCTGCTAGGGTTTCAAACCAACTTATCTTTTTAGCGATCGTTCATAAACACCTGATAATCAAACCCCCTCATTATTTTTTCAAAACACTCTTATATTAGTGGTAAAACATTACCCAAAACCTTTTGGTCCCATGAAAATCACATATTCGATAAAACAACATCATAATGTCAACTTTTAGCACAAATCTTCACCTTTGTAATCCCGATTTTACCAAAAACGGCATATCTTGCAAAAAATTCTTCACTTTAACCTGAAACTTGTCATGAAGCATCATGAAAACATCCTCTAATTTAAAAAAAATCACCACCTTTCTTAAATAGTCCTAAAACTCTCTATCCACAATTACTTACATGTGCTTACTTGGCTTATCTTCACCTTCTTACTTCCCAAGGACCATGAAACAACATCATACTTTTGAGAAATAACCTAAAAATAATCATAAACCTTATATAAAGCACCACAATGTAATGAAAATGCTTCAACATGACTGATCTGCTCCAAAACGCATGCCATCATACCATGCACCATGTTCTAGGACTGGGAATAGGCCTAAAATGACCTAACTCAAGCCATACAACTTATGAACCAAACATGATGACTCATTAGAGACACTTAGACACCTTTAAAAAATAATACCAACCTTTCTTGACCTCATAACAACCTTAAACCATGTTATGAGGACTCATATTATGATCATGCACACTAGAACATGCTCGAAAACAACATAGGACTTTACCAAACTCAATAAACCTTCATATTTGACTTTGACTTACACCTCATGGAGACTCTTATGACATCATGACATCATTTTCCATCAATGAAAAAACTAAGACCCAATGTCTAACAATATCTCATTTTTCATTGATGGAAACCACTTTCAAAAACATTAATGGCAACCTCCAAAAAAAACACACATACATGACCTCTTTTTCATTTTTCTGATGCTTCTCTCCCCTTTTAAAATATATGAAAAAGGCTACAATGATGACTCGACATGAAAAATGAAAACTCAAAGATAAGACACAATGGAAACAATGACTTCCTTACTCAAATGACTCCCCCTTGGACTGTACTTTCTCTTGTTCTTGTAGGATCCATGGACCTAATATGAGCCTCAAATAGCTCCCCATGAGTGTAATACTCTCCAAATTTTGTCTTCATTCATGTTATATTCCTTTCTCTAGGTCTATTTTATGCATGAGATCACAATATCTACCTCTAATGCTAGCACAATCATTTTTACGATCAATGTCCCTAAAGCTCATTTTTAGTCTTATTTTGGCAAACTCTCATAGTTGTAGGGAGTATGCTTAACTCATGAAATACCATCTGACGGCTCCCCTTTTCAGTAATTCATCAATATCTAACTAATAATGCACTCAAGAGATAGCATACCTTTACCAACTATTGTAGAAATGGACCAACACAAATTTCTCAGTCCTAAAATGCTTTTGCAGTGCTCACTGCCTTTCAAGTCTCTATCTCTAAGCTTATACAATCCACATATTCATAAGAAATAATACTGATGTAGGATCATCCTCCCTAACATTTAAATATGGTTTGTAATCATCAAATTTTTGGTTTGATAGTTTTTTTAGGTGTGAGAGGTCATAAGGCGTCATTAGGTGTTGTTAGTTTTGTTCAAGTCCTTCACAATTTTAAAAATTGCATTTTCCCTCCAAAATGTGTAAATTTTAATTGTGAGGACATTTTGGCTTGTCCTAGTATTTTTAATGTTCTCTATGAGTCATTAATTCTTATCATGCATGTAAAAATACTTATAGAGGTATTAAAGTCATAGTGTGTGTTTAGGTGTTAGGTTCTTAGAGTTCTAATTAGATATCTTAATGATTTGTTAAGAGTCGAGCATGTGACCAATAGGTGTAAAGAATTTTATTTGGTTATCAAATGATTGAAGGATTATAAATTCCAAAATGTAACTATTTTTTCTCCTTCCATTCAAATGGATCAAGGAGAAGAGCTTCAAGGAAGTTTGTGGAGAGAATTTTGTGTATACACATGTGTGGTACAAAATTTTTTGCATTATTAGTGATCATTGAACTTTTTTCATGTTATTTGAAGGAATATTTGAATGGTAAGAAGCCTATTTTTGTGTGTTCACATTTATTTGAGAGATTTTCATTGTTTTTGTGTATAGATAGAAGCTTGACTAGTTTGTGCAAGTCTGTAATAGTCTATTGAAAGTTTATTTAAATAAGTTGGTATACAATTGTGAGAGTAATTTAACTTGAGGGTTTGAGATATTGAAAAAGGAAGGATTATTTATAATCTACATGTCCAATTCATCCCAATATAAATCTTGCAAACAAGATGAAAGGATATTTGTTTATAATAATTGATACAAGACTAAGAAACCATGTTTACGTAGGAAGAGTTGAGAGTTTTAATGTCATTTTGAATTTTAAGGTTTATCTAATCCTCAATGATAATACATTCACATGGATGAAGGTTAATCATACCTCTGAGATGAATTTGAGACCCTGAATAATAGTTTCTATTCATTAAATGGTGAAAGGAAGCTTCTCGGGATCAAGATGAAACCCTCCTTAGGGTTTGTTGTTGAATGGAATTTGAAAACCCTGAATGCAATATTAAAGGATGATATTAGGTAGTAATCTTATACCTAGATTATGTAAAAAACTTTGCAAAATATTAGAGTATGAGGATCTTGATATTCTTCCATTTTCATGACAGTAGGTAGTAAACTTGTAGAAGACAGTTTAAAGCCTTGTTTTGATCTGGTTAAGAAAGTGATTTTGAAAGGGTTAGGGGTTAAATAAAGCTTGGAAATTTATATTAATCACCTATATATATTTTAGAAATATATTGATAAAGATTTGGGGTTTGAAGTGCAATAAATATCCTCCTATTGTTACACATTCAAAAGTGCAGACATGTGGAATGAGGTTTAAGACTTGGGGCTTGGGAGTAGTTTGTTCATGCATGGTTTTCACAAAGAAATAAGCTCTTGAATTGACAAGAACGTATCTTGAGGTAGTTTTAATAGATATTCAATAAATTTTGACTCTTACCAAGTCCCTAATCTCAAGTAATTTGTAACAGTGTGTCTGCAGTCCTATAGAAAGCCTGGAAGACCTAATTGGAGGTCATGAATAGTGAATTTGAGGGAAATTTTATGAAGAAATACCCTATGATTTTCCACAAAAATATAATAATCCAAATTGGTGTCCCAAACATGAGGCATTTTGTTTAATGAGTGTGTATATCTAAATTTATCTCTTTAAATGTGACTAGACAGGGCTAAAAGGAGATTAGACAAGAGAAAAGAGAGTGAGGCTAAAAGACATTTAGGAAGGGATTTGAGCCAAGATATTTTTCACAATTTAAAGGAGATTAATGGGTGCTTAGAAGTGTGTTTATCCTGTTCATGGTAGTTGTATTTTTCCTCCAGACATAAACTCACATGTGGAATTTGCTTGAGAAGCATGGTCAAGGTGATTTTGTAAAAGTTAGAGAAGTGACTATTTTTATTTATTGGAATCCTTTTGATGCTTTAATTAGCTTGTATAATGTCTAATGACATATTACAATGATTGGTTAAATGAAATAAGGTGATAAATCAAGAAGATTACATGATTTATGGGTGTGTGGATTTTGAGAAAATAGCTAGTTTTGAAGCCTTAAGGGACTGTTTTGACTTGTTATGATCATTATAACTTTGTGAATTTTTGGATACATTTTAACTTTGCATAATTTTTATATTAGAGCATGAGATATGTTCTTGAAAATAATAATATATTATTTTGAGAAGTGATTGCAGGAAGAATACGAGGTGGTATAAGTGAGAGAAGAGATAATGCCATCTTTGGCAGAGAAGATGGATATGATGATGGATTTTTGATGAGTAAATTGACAACTATAGAGGAAATCAAAGAAGAATGAGAGATGAAATGAGTCTTATGCAAATAATGGAAGATGTAATAGATTACAGTTTGCAAGAAAATGTTACATATGTCAGAGACATATAGGACACAAGGCATATGAGTTCAATGAGATGGATACAAGGATGAGAGAGGTTGACAGAGAAGTTGATTATGTTTTTCAAAATAGAGGTAAGTCTCTTTTATTTAGAATATTTGTATTAAAACCAAAGTAGTGCAAGATGTGACTCAAAGACGAATTTGTTCACACTAAGTGTAAAACTAAGGGTAAATATTGTAATATGATCATAGATAGTGAGAGTACTGAAAATCTAGTTTCTTTGAGATGGTAAGAGAAGTTGGGTTTGCAAACTACAATAACCATAATCCATATCAGTCTCCTAGATGGCAGAAAAGTTCATCATGTCTTGGTTAGGGAACAATGTCCAAGTTGAATTTCAGATTGAGAGGTATAAAGATAGGGTGTTTTATGATTTGGTACCTATGGATGTGTGTCATGTAAGAAAGGAAAGCATTGTATGAGGGTAAGAAGAATACTTACATTGTTATGTCAAATGGGGAGAGATACACTCTTTACCCATTACATGTGAACAAGAGCCACAAGTAGGGTTGGTTATGATGTTATCAACTAAGAAGTTCTTGATAGAGATAAAATAAGCATGCAAAGAGACACTTATAAGGAAATTTAAGCCTTATGTATCTAAATTAACACAACTATTTGGGTGATAATATTGAATGTATGAAGGAGAAAGGGATTTTTAGTTTTTGGGAGAACAAGAAAGCTTGGAGAAGAGGATCTTGTGAGATTGTTGAGAACACAGAGAATGATCAATAGTAAATGGTAGATAGAGGTATAGAGAAAGTAACCAAAGATGCGGAGGTCTTAGAAGAGGCCTTGAATATGTTACTACATCTTGATGTTAGCAAGGAAATAATGGTGCACAAATAGGCACTTAATAAAAAGTGTGAAGATAATTCTTTGAAATTTATGTTGCTATATGGATAATTCTTACAATTGATATTTTGATGTTTTACACTTGATGGAATATGTTGCTATATGGTATTCATTAATGATCGTGATTTTGAGTTATATATTGTGGATATTCGATCATGCTTATATGTATCATTGGTAGAATAGATGTGGTTAAATTTTATTAGGTAATATTGTATAGTTGTATTTCATTATGATTTATATAGATATTTTATCATGTCGAGCATATTTGAGGTTTGCCTTGAGTGTGTAGGATTTGCATGTTACACCACTTGGCGAACATGGGACTTAGTGTTAGCACTACAAAATATGCCTAAACCATCTTGTAAAACCCTTTATCTCACACTGTTTCATTTTTGCTAATGTTTGTATTTGGAGGAATTTTGTTGACTCTTGCATGTGAATTTGAATTATTCATGTTGTTATTTTTTCTAACCTTGAGCATCATGGTCAAATTTAACTTACTTCATTTCTCACCTAATTTGGATTAGTTTTTTCTAATGAGGTCATTTCGAATGATTTGTGTTATAGGGTGTTTTAGTGTCTTGAACTTGTTTATGGATGTCTTGGGAGTTGCTAAGCATGTTTATGGGGACCATTCCTCACCTCGATTCTCTCAATCAACCCCAAATCCCGAATTTAACCTTTAAGGGAAATTTTTGATACATTAGAATATCAATTGTATGTATGTATGTATGTATACATACATACATATATATATATATATATGTATATATGTATACATATATATATATATGTATGTATACATACATATATATATGTGTGTGTGTGTGTGTGTGTGTGTATACATACATATATATGAGATATTCTAATTAGAGATAATGATATTTTGATGTTTTACACTTGATGGAATATGTTGCTATATTTTGTGTGTGTGTGTGTGTGTGTGTGTGTGTGTGTGTGTGTGTGTGTGTGTGTGTGTGTGTGTGTGTGTGTGTATATTCTAATGTGTGTGTGTGTGTATGTGTGTGTGTATATATGTGTGTGTGTGTGTGTGTGTGTGTGTGTGTGTGTGTGTGTGTATGGTAATTGATATAGAGGAAACAATTCAAAAATTCTTGAAATTTGGAGAGGGGCTTACTTGACTGATTTCTCCACACCACCAAAAAAATTGCAGAATAATTTGCTACCAATCTTGAGATATAGCTGAACCTTCACAATTAGGGTTTAATGTTGCACTGGCCAAGATCAGGCTCTGATACCACTTGTAATGAAATTACTTGTATAATCATATTATCACCAGTAATATAACACCAAAGAACACAAAATTGCAAATAAAATATCTCAATTTGTAAGTATATTAGTTTAGCCACTTTAAGGGGGAAACCTCCAAACCATACAATAAGACTCAAATGCTCAATAAGATGATCAACTACTACCTAATAACCCCTATTTATATTATTCCTATGCTATGGTCATCACCAAGTCTAGCCCACTAATGATAATATAACATATATGAAAGAGATACATCATGATAAGAAGTTATGATAGCCACAATTCGGCTATATACATCAAATGTAAGATATATGATTAAGGGTGTAACTATATATATATATATATATATATATATATATATATATATATTATATATATATATATATATATATATATATATATAATGCAGATCCAAAAACATTTAAACACAAAACATAAATATGTTTATTTATTTTTTTATATATGCAATGCTCAGATTTGAATGATCAACAATATAAACTCCTAAATGGTGGGACCAATGAGATTTTGTCTGCTATAATAATATAAGCTTTTGAATCTATCTCAACCTTCACTATTTTTTTTGTGGGAGAGAGGAAAACTATGTAAAGGATTACTTCGTTCTGGATAACCATTCTTTTTAGAGTAGATAGAAACATATTTTAGATCAGGGTTATGGGGAATTACTACTTGAACATCCCTACCAATGCCAAGTCCTTATTGTCATCCCATTTCTATTGAAGATAACTTATTTTTAGTTATCATATTTTAAATTATTTTTTTATATACAACCTTCATGATCTATGAATGCCTAAATAATAGAAAAGACAAATCCAGTAAGGGAACCACTTTCATAGGCATTAAGAAGGTCTTGGAGAATGTTAAGAATGGATTCTATAAGCTCATGAAATGACCTAGCATTCCTTTTCTTTGTTGGGTCTTTTTTGTAATTTTACTGAGTTGATGCTGACATTGTGTTGACATTGTGCTGACAATGTGCTAACATCCCTGTATTTGTGTTGTTTCAGGACTAAGCTTCTATCTAGTCATGTTTCTTACTCTTGTTTTGTTCTAAATAGACTTTCGTCCTCTTTTGTATTTGAGTAGGGTCCCAGCCAAAAAACCTTTATCCTTAATTAAAAAATTTAAAAATGTCTAAATAATGGAATTTTCTCACTTCAATGATTTTACATAATATTATTGCAGACAAGAGGAAAATGGTACATATCATAATATTAAAATGTCCTTTCTAATTTATTACCAAAATTAAAAATTTCCTAATTTGATTTTCATATTTAATGTTAACCATTGAGACAATACAACAAACAAATTCTTTCCTTATTTTCCAAAACTCATAAAATAGGAAATATCATTTAATAAGGAAATGGAAGCATGAATAAAACTATTTCTCTTGCTTTCATTTACAAGAATTTATTTCAATAAACTAAGAGTAATAATTCTATTACAATTCTAATAAACTTTCTTTTTCATTTGTTTTCATGGCTCAAAAAGGAAGAAACATCCTTAAGCAAAACAATAAGATAATGAAGAGAAACATTTTCTTATGACTCCAATACAAAACAAAATAATAACAACTCCAAAAACCTATAGGTTACAACTTTACAACCTCCTCCTCAAGGGAGAGTTCTATATCCACAATATCCTCTTAACAATTAAAAACAACTATTAAAAATGCAAGTATAACAAGCCTACCAAATAAGGGAACAACATGCCCAAATTTTTGGGTAACTCTCCAACTAGTCAACCCTCAAAATGAAATCTGCAAGAATCTCTAATCTTCACATTTATCATGTTCCAAGTACCATAACACAAAGGCATGATATGACTCTCAACCTACATGTATCATCACCTTCCTTCTTCCCAAAGGAATAGCATGCTAGCCTCCCCCAAGACCATAGGAAAGATGTATAACATGCTACAAAATATGCCGAGGGAAATAAATTTTAAAATCACTAGAACAAGAGTGGCCAGGAGAAAACAAAAAGGTAACTTAACCAAAATCCAAATCCACCAAAAAACATAAAAAACAATGGGAATGGAAAGAGGGGAGAAGGATCACATAATGCCAAAATATATGATATCAAGAGTGCTAAATTATTATTCAAGAGTATATATAAAAACATCTCAACTCCCAACCCTTATACCTCCAATGTCTCCTTTTTTCCAAGGCTTTTCAAGCCTTGCAATCTTCCTTGGAAAGTATAGGAGGTGGTTCCCAAACCAAATGGGAATCCTTTCTACTTCCACCAAGGAAGGGAGTGATAAGAAAACATTCATGTCTTCCCCAAGAAGACATGAAGATGATATTCCTCTATCATTCCCAAATCCCACTCCAAATACACATCAAAATGGAGTGGAGGAGAAAATAAAAGAAAGAAATAAATTTCAACACAAAGCAAAAACTCAAGAACAATATGAATCCCAAAACCAACAAAACCATTACAATTCATACATCCACACACATGCAAACAAGTTTTCAAAATAAAAATATAATGAGGTGTGAGACCTACCTCACACGTACAAGCTCAAGTCCACAATCTCCTAACACTTTGTCTCCTCAAGCTCCCAAATCTCACCAACAAAATCCCCCAAACATCAAAATTCAAACAATAT
This sequence comes from Taxus chinensis, assembly GCA_019776745.2. Taxonomy (NCBI): domain Eukaryota; kingdom Viridiplantae; phylum Streptophyta; class Pinopsida; order Cupressales; family Taxaceae; genus Taxus; species Taxus chinensis. Next base: position 495,406,411 of record CM034151.1, on the reverse strand, counting down.
AAAGGAAAACTCTCCATCCCACAAACCCATGGGAGGGTGAAATGTGTCACCCTTCTAACTAAGCAAACCCTCCATGTAACCCAAGTCACTTTCCATGTCTCCTAAAATAATAAATGCAAGAGGGGAAAAAATCCAAATTATCCCCCAAATCCCACACAAAATCCCAAAGTTCCCCCTTGTGAGACAAGGAGAATATATTTAGATAGTGACTTGTGAGATGGTGGAGTGAGGAAGAGGATTTTTAGGTTCAAAAAAAGATTCCCCCACCCATAGGTTGGGTCCCATGGACCATTTTTACGGTAAAGGATACCTTTACCTTTTAATATAAGCCTTAAAATTTCCCTTAAAGGTTAAATTCGGGATTTGGGGTTGATTGAGAGAATCGAGGTGAGGAATGGTCCCCATAAACATGCTTAGCAACTCCCAAGACATCCATAAACAAGTTCAAGACACTAAAACACCCTATAACACAAATCATTCGAAATGACCTCATTAGAAAAAAACTAATCCAAATTAGGTGAGAAATGAAGTAAGTTAAATTTGACCATGATGCTCAAGGTTAGAAAAAATAACAACATGAATAATTCAAATTCACATGCAAGAGTCAACAAAATTCCTCCAAATACAAACATTAGCAAAAATGAAACAGTGTGAGATAAAAGGGTTTTACAAGATGGTTTAGGCATATTTTGTAGTGCTAACACTAAGTCCCATGTTCGCCAAGTGGTGTAACATGCAAATCCTACACACTCAAGGCAAACCTCAAATATGCTCGACATGATAAAATATCTATATAAATCATAATGAAATACAACTATACAATATTACCTAATAAAATTTAACCACATCTATTCTACCAATGATACATATAAGCATGATCGAATATCCACAATATATAACTCAAAATCACGATCATTAATGAATACCATATAGCAACATATTCCATCAAGTGTAAAACATCAAAATATCATTATCTCTAATTAGAATTAAATAAATAATTTCATGAATATCATATAGTGTCCCAAAAGTGTCCTGTCAAATAAGAATGTTATATACCATTGGATGATAATTGTAGCAAGTGCAAATTAAAATCTACCATAATCAAATAATAATTTCTCATATGCAATAATCAAACTACCCAAATGAGCCAACAAATCATAGGAAGAGATAGAAAACTAGTGGGTACTACACATGTAATGTTCAAAGATCTTATTTTGGAATAGGCATAGGAGCGTTAGGAATGGAAATTGATTGGATTAGAAGCCTAATTGTTGCATACTATGAAAAAGTGGGATTTTCTCTGGTGCATTTCCCTTGGGCCACTTTGTTAAACAATTCAATTGTTAGGCGTATGCTTCCATACTATGCTACCAAAACACACACAACAAAGATAGCTGACCTCACCTTCTCCATGGCACTTTGATGGGGCATCCAAACCTGATCCAAATATCTTACCTTGGCACAAAAATGGGGTCTGAGACATAAAATACCACAAGGAATAAAATGAGACAATGCTTGATGCCACAACAACTAAAATCAAGCCTATATGGTCATGTGGGCTATACAAAACCTCATTTATTCGAGGCACTTCATCCATTAGCTCAGTGCCTTGTTGGTCATCCTCAATACCCAAGGAAATATGACAAAAAAATTTATCTTCCTTCATTCTTTATAATGACAAATCTGACAGTAGCTTGTACATTCCACTCTTCGTTCATCAAGGCTCCACCAACTCGCCTTTAAATCTCACCCGCACCCAATTTTAAAATAAAATTATTTATTCATTAAATTTTATCTTTATTTTTATTTTATTTTTGTTTATTTATTTAATTATTTAAATTCTTTCATAGCATATAAATACATCTTGGTTATACTCGTTTTTTTGTTTTCATTTTAAATTATTTTATTTAACATTTTTAATTGTCTTATGATTGTCGTTTAAAACAATTCCTCATTTTTGTATCGTTACGATTTCTAAATCATGTTACTAAAAAATCATACTGACTCCCAGGGATGATGATGCAAGAGAAAGAATATGAAGAAGTTATATTCGCGAGGGAACACACTCAAATAATGTTTGATGATCAAAAGCAATGAAGATTTAAACAATTAAATTTTGTAAAACGACCAAAACAAACATGAACGTAATTTATTTCTACCAAATAGCCAAATCAAGATAAATGGAGTTGGCACTACATTCTATCTATTTCATCCCCCAATTTTGGTAATCAAAATATCTCTTAGGTTTTTGTGTTTGTTTCTCTTCTTAGGGTCTCTTTCTAGGGTTTCCTAGTTATAATTATACCTTTCATATTCTCTAAATAAATGACTCTATTTTCAAATACCTACGAGGTTTTTCTTTGTTTTGATAAATTAAATGAAAATTCTTTTTTTCATAACTTTTAGAACAATTTTTAGAATTTTCAAATCTCTTTTTTTTAGTAATAATGCATAGTTAGAAAAATATACAACTATTTGTAAATTCATTAGAGGTTTTTATTCATCATATTAAGTTCTTAAAATTCTTGTCAGTTTTGTAAAATTATTATTTAATTTTTATAAATATTCATTTTACTAATTTTATGACTACCATGTTTTTTCTACAAATCTCATTTAGGACTACCTATATTTGTAAATAATCCTTCTTATGATTACCTCTATCCTCTATGGTCTATTGAATTTCAGTCTTTCCTTATTCAGTATGGTTATATCATGTGTGAATCAATTTTTCAAGAAGCATAATTCAAAATAAAATATTAGGCCATATTCTATAACTCCTTTATCAATAGATGGTCTTAACAATGACCACTTTTATAAGGATATCCTACAATCTATTAAAGCATTAAAAACAATTTTTGAAATCAAATCTGAGTTATTAATACTGAGATAAAATCACTCAAATACAAGGTCACACACCAAAGAAGTCCATTACACACCCATGTCAATCATGTGTTTATGCATTATGAAAAATTTAAATCTAATGATAAAGGAAATAAATGTGATAAATATGATATATATTGTGTGTCTATTATTTTAATTCATGTGAAATTACTCCATATTGGAAACAATTTTTATTTTCCAAGAAATCACTTTAGAATACAAATGTAACCACATCCAAAAGAGTCGCTTTAGTTTGATAAGAATCATAGACCACATGGTATTCTATGTAAGAGGCTCTATGTTAAGTGAATAATAAATTTTATACCCAATTATGATTATCCCCTTCATTGGCTTGAAAAGATCAAAGAAAAACCATTTTATAATTTTCATAGAATCAATGGACATTGTGATAATGACTGTTATGATTTACAATGAAAAATACACAAACTTGCACATAAGGGCATTAGTTCCTTTAATACATTATATTCTAATAGATCTCCATCTCCTTCTCTAAGGCATAAATTTGTGGAGGTTTTTATATCCCACGAGGATCCTTCTCGAGACATACCAGTTTCTCAACCTCCTTCGAGTGAGGTTTCTTGGAAAGGAGCATCTCTTATTTGGTCATATTAAGTCCCTAAATCTAAATGGATACTTAAATATAACACATTTATATTGAACGGGGATAATTTAATATTAAATGATATAAATGTTTGTCATACAAGGGAAATCTATTCACAAAATGGATATGAAAGAAATACATCATAAATAAAAATTTCTCTCATTGCAACAACTACATCATACTATTATGTAAAATGAAAAACAATTAATATGCATTACACAAGATCATATTACATATGAGACATTACAAAGGGATAAATGTGAGAAACAAATGTTTGAACAAGATAAATTACTCAATATATATCATACATAAGCACAAGTAGGTAGTAACACAAAGATTAGTTGTAAGGATATTAATTATTTATCATTACTAGTTAATTCAAAACAAATATATATATCAAATATCGATTAATATGATAGTGATGATGAGAAATTTGATATGTTAGATGATCATATGTGAAATCTAAATTTCAATCCTATCAATGATGATGATTCTTGTATTATCTTTAAATTCCTTAAAACATACTAAATTAATCACTCTAATTTCAAAGTTACAAAATAGTCTCCCACTAAGGATACTATGTAGAAAGGAAAAGATATTTTCTTGCAAGACAAGAAAGATACTATTTTTTCAGAAAGGGTTTCTCAATAAGGATGCACCACAATAAGATATATATATATATATATATATATATAGAGAGAGAGAGAGAGAGAGGGTACTATTCTAAAAGATTCATTACTTATTTCTCAACATTTATATATTAGGTATCAAGCTTTACAAAAGCACTACATTTTATGTGCAACCATTTACTATACCTAACTTTATAATGAGCGAGAAATCGACTATGTAACAAGTGAATATTCTAATATCATATAAATATAGTATGTTCTCATGGAATCTTATGATCAAGAATTCATTACTATGTTATTTATTTTATCTATAATTGATACCCTTCAAGTGTGGGAAACTATCTTGTTTGTACTTTTTATACCTCTTGTTAGTATCACAAGATATATCTTGATTTTAACATATTTTTCATACAAATATACTCAAACATAAAAAAACATTCAAATAATAACATAAAGACAAAAAACATTAAAATATTTGTAAAAAAATAAAAAATCATGACCTACGTATGACTTGATTTTCTAGCTTGTCAAATTATATATGTTTTTTTTCATATTGATTTGATAAATAGTATACCTTTCTATATACTCTTTACAAACATGTGTTCATGAGGTATGTTGATCTTGATACAAGGCATATACATATTGATATGTGATTTTGTGTTGGCTTAGACCCTTTTGGGGACATATCCTACACTATTCAAGTGCTTTTTTTATTAAAATTACTTCAATTCATCTTTATGCTCAATTACGTATACTATGTATATGTTATATTTAGGAACAATAGGATTGGCATGTGTGTCTTGTGCAGTGCTAGCTAATCTTACTTTAGGTACATTGTGACTACTATTTCCTACTTTTAATTTCTTACATACATGTATACAACATATGGCCTTTTCTATGTTTGTTTGTTAACACTTTTGTGTTTCTTATTTGTGGATGTATTCTTGTGTGCGTGAAAGTTTTTTGTCATATTTTTGTAGCCTCTTGTGAATTTTGTGTGACTAATATATGTGGAATTTCTTTTGAATTTTTTTGTTATATTAATTGTATAATTGTTTACTTTTATACTTTTTTTACTACTATACATTATTTCTTTTGTTATGTTTTTTGTTGTTTTGTTGCAATATTTTTGTCCATGGTCTCTATAATGCACACTCCCTTGCACGAATAGGATCCTAATGTTGGCCTTATAATACAACCCTCCATGTGATTCAATGTAAAATATAATACTCATCCAATATGGGTACACATCATTTCTTTTGAGCAATGTTCTCTATTGTCATATCTTATGCACCTTAAAAGATGAGGAATTTATTAGGGTATATTATACATATGTGAAGGACATCAATATGATGAACACTCAATATTGATTTATACATGATATAGCTCCTCAAGAATATTTATAGAGACAAAACTAGGAACAAAATTTACACATGTAAAAAACCATCCACCAGGGATGAAATTGTAGTACAATATGGCACATACTAGATGTTTCCATCCTTAGATAAATCTATAAAAAGCTAGCATCCATAGATCCTTATATACATTAACAATTTTCTAATATTAATTTAAATATGTATGACACAATTTAGAGTTGAATACATGGGTTATAAGTACTACATTCTCCTTCACTCTATCATTCACACACACACAACACACACACACACACACACACACACAACACACACACACAACACACACACACACACACACATATACATACATAGATACCTATAGATGATCTGTTATATTACAGATATATGTATATGTATATATAATATATCAATACTATATATAAGATATATATACAATTAATATATAGGTATTGGATATTTAATTTGGGTTTTATTGTTTTTATATGTAATGTACATATAATATAAGACCTAGATTATAATGGAAAGGAGCCAGAGGAAATTTGTTTGATGAAATTAAGAGAGAGGAGGGAGAGAGAGAGTAGAGAGAGAGAGGAAAGAGAGAGGAGAGACAGAGAGAAGGAGAGAGAGGGAGAAAAGGAGAGAGAGAGCGAGAGATGGAGGTTGAGACAGACAGACGAGCAACAGACGAGGGAGACAGATAGAGAGAGAGGAGAGAGAGATAGACGAGAGAGATAATATATATATGTATGTATACATTACAAACATACATTACATATATATATATTATATGTATACACTATTATACATATTATATAGATAATGTATGATACATATATATTATAATATGTATGTATGTATACATACATATATATATATATGTATTATATATATATGTATATATGTCCTACATATCTCTATATAGATATGTATGTATAACATACATATGTGGTGTTGTGTGTGTGTGGTGCTGGTGTGTGTGGTGTGTCGTATACATACATACTTATATGTATATATGTATATATATGTATATCTATATAAAACATACATATATAGAGGTATATATATATAATATATATATTTAGATTAGATATATATATATAGTAGGCTGCGTCGTATATATGATATAGATATATATACATAGATGTTATATACAGATATAGATATATATATCTAAATATATATCTATATATATTGTATATATTATCTTTATATACATTATGTAGATATATCTACTCTATATATAAACATTATATATATGATAGACATATAGTATAGATATATATGTATTATATATATATATTATATATGTATATGAGACATATATATGTATATGTATATATATATGTATATATGGTATGGGTGAATGAGACCTCTTCTCCTTTTTTATTATTTAGTATATACATATATAATAATTAGCCATTACAACACACATTGGGGGCATGGGATAGCCATTTTTTTTTTAATTTATGTTATTACAAAATTGGAACTAGATTTGTCTCCAATGATTTGGCCCATGGGTTTGAAACATATTGAAGTGGTTAGATACTTCATAGGTTATTCTTCCTTGCCCTCTACTTTTGTGTATAAAGATATAAAAGCAGCTAGATAATTTATAGACTACTCTTCCTTCTTTATGGGGTTCTTTGGGGAAATTTTCCAATGGTACCTTTCCTCAGTACTCAGACACACTCACTCAAATACTCTTCTACCGTAATTTCTCCTTCATAAAAATAGGGAACCGATAACCCCCAATCCTTTAGTAACATGAGTAAATTAAAATTTACAATCGCAACAAGAATAGGAGCTCCTCTCTCAACAAAGTAAATAGGTGTATTCCTTTCATGTTTTATCTCTCTTTAATTTACTATGAAAAAATATGTTTTGAAAGTCACATACATTATATAAATTTGATATACAGTTCAATATCGTATATAGACTATGAAGCAAGTTTCACCATGGAATATACCAAAACCAATGTAATAAAAAAAAATTAAGAAAATAAAAAGTGTGTGTGCATACACAGGCGTGTTTTTCCTTTAATTATATATAATTTTCAATTTCAAACTTAAAGGGGGAAATTTAGACACTTAAATTTGGTAACTTATCCTTTGGAAATAACAATTTTGGTTTTGTTCCCATATTATGACTTACGTTCACATTCTAAGGCTAATTGACATATGACTTTATTAACTCTATAAACTACCTTATCATTCATTTATGCAGTTTTATTTATACATAATAATAATATAATCCCAATAATAATTCCCAGAATCTTGCTCTTCCATCATTAGTTATATGTATAAAATTGTATTGTTTGGGACTATACCATTCTACGGTATCTGAAGCCTATATGGTCTTGTCCCTTCTCTTAAAATAAAATTTTTATTAAATAAAATATATTTTATGCGTCATTTCATCTCCCCTGATTTGGTTTTACATGAAAACCAATAACCTACAAATATCAATATAATGATGCTATAAAGCTCTTATCAAAATCTCCATTATATTTACATCAAATGAAATATACAACTCCATACTCACATCACAAGTTTTATTTTTCACACCACAAAAAACTGAAAAAATATAGAAAAGGAAATGACAAGTAATTGTTCCTCATTGTATCCATAAGTAGCCACCATTCTAGATTGATGCCACTCTAATATAAAATTTCATAAGTGGTATCCATTGTCACTAGTTATCGGTCTCAACTTTAGTAATTTTGGTACAACTAGTTGTTACTGGTGTACTTTTTCATCACCATCACTACTAATTGATGAGAGGTCATTGATCAACCTTATTCCTCTATTTCCTCCATTCTTTGGTGTATAAAACTTCTTACTCAGAAAATTTATCCTAAAGCTTAAATTGAAGCTCCACTATATTCATTTTTAGATAAAACTCCCCCATAACTTTGAAATACTCAATAGATGTTGGTTTCCCTGATAATGCATCCATACGAGAGGAATATTTTAAATTTTACTATTAACACTCTTGAAAATTTAATGAAAAATAATAACTCTTAAATTTGAAATTGATGTCATGTTTTGTTGGATTGGCCTGACAAGACACTAACAATGACAAGACAACTTAATTTTGGTTTATAAATTTTATATTATTTTTTTGTTAAAAGGATAGTTATATTTATAGAGTTTATTCAAGCTTTAGACATTTTCATCTATGAGAAGATGGGAAAATACTAAGTTTTATAATCAAATATATGATAATACAAAATTATATGAGATCATACTACTACTCTAATGACACGTAGTACGATATACAAGGCAATATACTTAATTGAATAGTGTGGACTAAACTCAATAAATTCAAAAAACTAATTATTAATACCTAATTAATACAATTTAAAAAACTATATTGGATCATGAATTCCATAGTGGGATGATATGGAGTAAACGATTTAATGTGAGTTGTGTTGTATCCAAGGATGAGTTGATCTTGATGTGGATAAGGAGAGATCTGATGCCAACATTGAAAATTAGTTTTGGATGCTTATCGATTGAAATGCACATTACGATTAATGTTACCAAAGTAGTTGAGCATTAAAACTAATCTAAATATAGGCCAAGATAAATCAAAATAAGTAAGATTGATTGTGAGTAAATCTCAATGAAAAATGAATTTGAAGTTTGATCCATTGGATAATATATATGCTAAGATTCAAAACGAATATAATATGTATCAACAAAGTGAGTTGATATAATAAAAACTAATGTAAACTATAATACATGTAGTGTATTCACATGTATGAAGATGAAGGTAAGTTTAGCATTTAAAACCATACCCATGTAAAAAATTAAGACACCCAATGGAGGAGAACTCATAGTCAAATTGATCAAGTAATGCATGAAACCCTTATGAAAGATAAATATGACTTGATGCTAAAAGAAATGAGATAGAGTAAGCCTCTGCATCTAGATTAAAAAAAATGATAAGAAGAGACTACATGGGAACATATTTTTTAATTACATCCAGAAAACATAATAATCATAGATAGAAAAAAACACAAATAATATTTTATGATAAGTTCATGTATGGATGGTGGTAAATTGTACAAAACTTTAAAAAAGAAAGTATTGATTCACTGAATATAAAGATACACATATATGTGGCAAAATCGATGGAGAGATATTATAGAGATAGGTGCATGCATGAAGAAACAAAATAATGATAACACATATCACAAATCTATTCACGAAAAAATATGCACATGCTTGTAAGGAGAGTAGTTGACAGATGATAAAATATGAAGCTCATAGATAAACCTTATATATAATATTTATGATCTTAAACATGTTTCACAAACTATTCTATGATAATCATTACCTTTTTATAAATATTATGGAGATATCAACTTATAAAAAATTTGAAAACAACAATGTTCATTATTTTGGGGCAATAAAACATAGTTGCTTCCCTTCTAAGAGAATTAACACACCTTATTTCACTTATGAAGGAGTCTAATTTAATACCAAATGTAAATTTATGTAGAGAACATTGATGTAAAATATATAACAATAGCACTCAATAAAACATAATAAATAGTTCTTATGTTTCATTATTTAGTGAGATACATTTATGTTTATAGGGCCAGATCTCTATACTATATTATCCTAAAATTACTCTCAACTCTAAACCATTATGATATCTATCACAACAACTCTCAGAACTTCCATTACTAATATTAACTAACACATATATTTTTTCTAACTATGAGTTGTTACTAACAACTAATTACAATATTCTTTACACGTATAATTATATTACTAACTAAATCACTTCATGTGAGTACTAACACAACATTCCTAACATATGTTTCTTTCTCCCATGTTTTTACTAAGTGGATAATGTTAGGAATTAGTGAGCTTCATATTAGTGTGATCATATATTTAAGTAATTATTATTTTTGATTTGTTGACAAACAACTAATAGTTTTTTAAAAAGGGTAAAGGTTTTTTGGTTGGGACCCTACCCAGTTACAAAAAGGCCAAAAACACAAATATTCAATTACATAACATGATACAAAGACAATACTAGCAAAAATCCTTGTGAACATGAAACCCAAAAACAGTGGGATGACAACACAATGTCAGCACAATATCAGCATAATGTCATCCCAATGTCAGCACATAGACAAAAAAAATACAAAAAGAGACTCAGCCAGAAAATAGAGACCAGTTCATTTTATGATATTATAGAATCTCTTATTAACATTTTCTAATCATTTCTTAATGTCTATGAAGGTGGTGCCCTTGCTGGATTTTTCTTTGTTGTTAAGAACCTCAAATTGGTCCATGAAAATGGAGAGGAATTCAAGAGTATTCTTTTGCATTGAAAGAATATCACATTGTTTTGCTTTGACTGCTTCTACATCCTTCTCCATTTTGGTGAATATATTATGTAGCTCCCCAAAAATATTTTTGTTTGTCGCATCCTTAGCGTTGAAGGAACTGCAAGCTTCAATTTTACCTTTAAGATCCATGATCTTCAATAGTTGTTCATCCGGATCATCTATGATAATGGTTTCTACCTTTTATGGTTGAACATTTTCCTTTCCACCAATGGATAGAAAACCTAAAACACATTTCCCATCCCCCATGGAAGTTGTAGACAGGAGTTCAAAATTAAGATAATTCAAATTATCCCTTTTTCTTTTGAATGATATTCTAGGAAATGGGCCAACAATATGTTTTCTAGAAGGGGGAGAGGGATTTGGAAAATGACAGGAGGCAGAGAATAGGGTGGGTGAGTGGGAATAGGAATTGAAAGAGGGGGATGGAGCAAGATTTGGTAGAATAACAAGGGGGAAGAAAGAGGAGAAGAAGTTAAAGGAAGGGATAGGGGAGGGGGATGGGGTGGGGAATGGGAAGCAGGGGTGGAGGAAGAAGGGGAGGATGAGTGGCAGGGGGGAGAAGGGGGAAAAAATGTGAAGGAGGGAGAGCTGATAGGTAGAAGGGTAGCAGGGGAAGAGAGACCAATGGGGGGAGAGAGGATAATTTGGAAACTAAAATACTTGTAGAAAAGGAAAATCACAGCATGATGCAAAGGATCAACCCATTTTTCCAATCTAACCAAGTTAACTGAGTGCTCTAATGAATGGAGAATGTAAAATGGGAAACTAAATGGACAATTTCAACAAAAATGATTGATTAAAAGAGATGAAAAGATGGCATTACTGAGAATACACCTCTAGGGTAATGAACTTCATGACCAATATCCCCACAATGTTAAACGGCGACAAGAGGGAATCAATAGAAAAGCCTCCATTTTTTTGCACCATGGATTCTCCCACACCAAGAACTATATGTTCCTCTTCGTTGAGATCAATGTTGTTCATGTAGTATCTTAAACCCTTTATTTCGAGCCTTGTCACTCTAGAAATGATTTCTTCATTTATATCAAAGGTTTTTCCCTTATAATTCACCTTCCTATCATTCTAGTTCCTAAAAAATTCTTATGACAGGTGGAAATCATTCCCCTTGGTTCATTCCATGAATCTAAAGAATCTCCCCTATGCATGATGCCCCATAGATCTTCATTTTTCTTACATTCAATTATTTGCATCAGTTCCAATCTGCATAAATATCCCATCATGCTTGAGAACGAAACCTAGGTCGGTAGCATAACAAAATACGAATGAATAATAATGCAACACTCAGAATGCTAAGAAAGGAGATATAAATAAAGTGGAAGAATCTTCCACACGTGCCTATTCCAATGCTCTATAGATAATAACCCTCTCATCATTGATAATATTAATAGAACAAGTAGTGGTGATCTTCCCCATTCCAAACATGGTAATTATTAAGTTTAACACCCATGTTGGCCATGATATCTGCTACGTTATTCCCCTCACGGTATGTGTGTTGGATCAAGTATTTTTGGAAAAAAATTATGATGTGAGTGGTTTTTTCCATCATGTTTTAATTTTCCAACTAGATTGAGAAGTACCTTTTAAGTAATTGGTAATGTTTAAATAATCCCCTTCTATAATGACATTGGTAGTGTTGATTTCTCTCGCTATTCTAAGACCCTATAGAGTAGCTTGATCTTCAGCATATGTTAGTGAATATATTTGTTATCAAATTAAAGTGAGTGTGTTATGAGTTGTTATATTAAATCATCTTTGTTAAGTAGAGTTATTGTAGGAAATAAATTCAAGGGTTAAGTCATTGGTAGATCTCAAAATTAATAGGGGAATGATATGCCTATATGTGTAGTTGTATTATAATGAATAAATTGACGAAGTGGGTTTTATTGTGTGTAATTTTCTCTCAAGTATGAACCAAATTATCAATCATCAAAACATGTGTGCGTGTGTCTATGTGTACGTGTGCATGTGTGTGTGTTTAAGGTGCATATGTGCTCAAATATAATAAAACCAAGGTCTCCTAAGAATAGAAAGTTATTATTATCTTCACACCATTTTTATCACTTCAAAATATATGCACAACAAAACTCCCATAATCTCAATTTCCACATCCCAAAAAAAGCCCACTAGTCATGAAGTATTTGTATTGATCATATAAAAATTTATTCCATTTAAGTACAATGTAAGTTTTCCTATTCTAAACCACATATATTTCACTAAGATAATGACCTTAGATATTTTTATCTCCTAATATTTTTCCCTTTTCTAAGACCGAGCTCAAAAAAATTTGGAATCACAGTGGCTAAGAGTGGGGTGAATCATTCATACAAAAATTTCAACTTCATTTACCATTTCTTAGATTTGTCATTCAAGATAACCATTCAACATTCATAATCCATGTGAACATATTAGGTGTGTATTAAACAATCACAAGTATAAGAATCAAAGGAGATAACACATGACACCAAATATAAGTGGGAAAACCTCAAAGGGAAGAAAACCCAATGAAACCATTTCTTATATAACTCAAATAAATGACTTGCAAGAATATTACACATCCTGCAATATTTGTTTAATGAGGCACCAACCCCACGAGGAGCACTAACCACTAAACCTTTGTTGATATTACTAACAAAAAAGGATTCCTATGAATATGACTCATCATAAGATATTTTTTAAATGAATGATCACATAAAATATGCTTCTCACATAACTGATTATGATCCAACTTCATCTCCAAACACATCAAACCCTCTTAAACCTTCTCTCTCCTTCAACTCGCTCAATATCTCTTCTTTATGGGTTGATTAGGTCAATTTTCTTTACATCACTGATCCTCAAAATTTCTCAAGTATTCATACATCTTTTAATATCTTTCCATGACCCCTAAACACTCTTCTTCAATCCCCTTTACTAGGTAGGTTGCACTTTTCTCCCTTGGCTCAACTAGCCACAAATGACTCATATAACACTAGCTTATAACACTCTTGCATTGGCCATGACCAAGTAGGTGGTTATAAAAAATCAAAATAATAAGAATAAATTCATATAAATCATCTCAAATGACCCAAGTAGGTCGACAAGATTCAATACAACACCATCATGCACCAAGATCCACAAGAAAGCTCAAAATACACTTTGTAAGCACCAAAAAATGGATCATGATCTCCAAAGGCATAAAAAAAAATTCATTACTCAAGAAGATCCAAAAAAATCATACAATGGTCCTTAAAATCAACAACAATCTCAATAAGTACCAAAACATCCATCTCCACCATAAAACCATCCAAGGAGCATGCAAACCCCACTAGGTCTTCAATGTCCAAAAAATCAGTCCCAAAAAACAACCAACTTCACATAGAAAAACTCATCATCATGAATTAAGTAATATATAAATGGAAAGGTATATGATTCTAATTTATATAACATATCACATTTTCTTCCAACTCCAAGTAGAAGACCTCCAAACAGCTCAAACTATGTAACTGCTCCAAACTAACTTCAAGACCCCAGAATTAGGTCTTCAAAATTGATATGGTTCACATATCAAAACTCTTCATAAAAACATAAAACATATATCAATGGAAATTAATCTTAATACAGTTTTTGAAAAAACTTACATTTTCTTCCAACTCATAGTGGAAGGCCTTCAACCAAGTTAATCTCATAAACTTCTCTTTCAGGCTTCTAGGACTCAAGAACTAGTCTTGAGAGAAACAACAAAAAATGACTCCAATTAAACTTACAATCTCAATAAACACCTATAAAACATCAATTAAACTTGTAAAAACATTAAAAATAACTAAGAATCATAGCTCACATGGATAAATCTTACCCAACACTCTTGTTTTCGTCACCTTCTTAACCAATCCAATTAGGGCTTACTAGACCATTAGGTCTTTAGCTGAAAATAAATTCACCAAATAACACTAAGAGATTCTACACATCTATTAGGTACCTAAATTATATCCATGACCAAAAACAAGCACAATAATATGCAAAATGATCAAACTCGCTCCAAAGAGAAAGACTAGCATTTTAACCCTTAAGGCCAAAATCGGTAGGTTCACTTTGAGAACCTTTATCTTAAATTTTATCTAATGTACATGTATGAATATTATCATGGCTACTTATATAATCTCATAAGGATTATGGAAAAAAAAAATTTAACCTAGAACCTCCATATTAGTCTTGAAAACTACAAAAACCACAAAACTAGGATTTTTCTCTCTCTTCCCAAATAGTTGGAACACCAAACCAACACCAAAATGAGATCTGAGGAATCCTCTATAACCTTTTATGCATCACTTTTTCATGCCAATATGTTATGTATATCAAACTATAAAAATCTCCCAAGTCACTCTAGAAGGAGAGTTCTGCTAGGGTTTCAAACCAACTATCTTTTTAGCGATCGTTCATAAACACCTGATAATCAAACCCCCTCATTATTTTTTCAAAACACTCTTATATTAGTGGTAATAACCTTACCCAAACCTTTTGGTCCCATGAAAATCACATATTCGATATAAAACAACATCATAATGTCAACTTTTAGCACAAATCTTCACCTTTGTAATCCCGATTTACCAAAAACGGCATATCTTGCAAAAAATTCTTCACTTTAACCTGAAACTTGTCATGAAGCATCATGAAACATCCTCTAATTTAAAAAAATCACCACCTTTCTTAAATAGTCCTAAAACTCTCTATCCACAATTACTTACATGTGCTTACTTGGGCTTATCTTCACCTTCTTACTTCCCAGGCACCATGAAACAACATCATACTTTTGAGAAATTAACCTAAAAATTAATTCATAAACCTTATATAAAGCACCACAATGTAATGAAAATGCTTCAAACATGACTGATCTGCTCCAAACGCATGCATCATACCATGCACCATGTTCTAGGACTGGGAATAGGCCTTAAAATGACCTGACTCAAACCATAAACCTCATGAACTAACCATGATGACTCAATAAAGACACTTAGACACCTTTAAAAATCATACCAACCTTTCTTGACCTCATAACAAACCTTAAACCATGTTATGAGGACTCATATTATGATCATGCACACTAGAACATGCTCGAAAACACATAGGACTTTACCAAACTCAATAAACCTTCATATTTGACTTGACTTACA
This sequence comes from Taxus chinensis, assembly GCA_019776745.2. Classification (NCBI taxonomy): domain Eukaryota; kingdom Viridiplantae; phylum Streptophyta; class Pinopsida; order Cupressales; family Taxaceae; genus Taxus; species Taxus chinensis. The sequence goes on along the minus strand of CM034151.1, from coordinate 495,390,368 downwards.
CCTCATGGAGACTCTTATGACATCATGACATCATTTTCCATCAATGAAAAAACTAAGACCCAATGTCTAACAATATCTCATTTTTCATTGATGGAAACCACTTTCAAAAACATTAATGGCAACCTCCAAAAAAAACACACATACATGACCTCTTTTTCATTTTTCTGATGCTTCTCTCCCCTTTTAAAATATATGAAAAAGGCTACAATGATGACTCGACATGAAAAATGAAAACTCAAAGATAAGACACAATGGAAACAATGACTTCCTTACTCAAATGACTCCCCCTTGGACTGTACTTTCTCTTGTTCTTGTAGGATCCATGGACCTAATATGAGCCTCAAAATAGCTCCCCATGAGTGTATACTCTCCAAATTTTGTCTTCATTCATGTTATATTCCTTTCTCTAGGTCTATTTTATGCATGAGATCACAATATCTACCTCTAATGCTAGCACAATCATTTTTACGATCAATGTCCCTAAAGCTCATTTTTAGTCTTATTTTGGCAAACTTCTCATAGTTGTAGGAGTATGCTTAACTCATGAAATACCATCTGACGGCTCCCCTTTTCAGTAATTCATCAATATCTAACTAATAATGCACTCAAGAGATAGCATACCTTTACCAACTATTGTAGAAATGGACCAACACAAATTTCTCAGTCCTAAAATGCTTTTGCAGTGCTCACTGCCTTTCAAGTCTCTATCTCTAAGCTTATACAATCCACATATTCATAAGAAATAATACTGATGTAGGATCATCCTCCCTAACATTTAAATATGGTTTGTAATATCAAATTTTTGGTTGATAGTTTTTTTAGGTGTGAGAGGTCATAAGGCGTCATTAGGTGTTGTTAGTTTTGTTCAAGTCTTCACAATTTTAAAAATTGCATTTTCCCTCCAAAATGTGTAAATTTTAATTGTGAGGACATTTTGGCTTGTCCTAGTATTTTTAATGTTCTCTATGAGTCATTAATTCTTATCATGCATGTAAAAATACCTATAAAGGTCTTAGAGTCATAGTGTGTGTTTAGGTGTTAGGTTCTTAGAGTTCTAATTAGATATCTTAATGATTTGTTAAGAGTCGAGCATGTGACCAATAGGTGTAAAGAATTTTATTTGGTTATCAAATGATTGAAGGATTATAAATTCCAAAATGTAACTATTTTTTCTCCTTCCATTCAAATGGGAATCAAGGAGAAGAGCTTCAAGGAAGTTTGTGGAGAGAATTTTGTGTATACACATGTGTGGTACAAAATTTTTTTGCATTATTAGTGATCATTGAAACTTTTTTCATGTTATTTGAAGGATATTTGAATGGTAAGAAGCCTATTTTTGTGTGTTCACATTTATTTGAGAGATTTCATTGTTTTTGTGTATAGATAGAAGCTTGACTAGTTTGTGCAAGTCTGTAATAGTCTATTGAAAGTTTATTTAAATAAGTTGGTATACAATTGTGAGAGTAATTTAACTTGAGGGTTGAGATATTGAAAAAGGAAGGATTATTTATAATCTACATGTCCAATTCATCCCAATATAAATCTTGCAAAACAAGATGAAAGGATATTTGTTTATAATAATTGATACAAGACTAAGAAAACCATGTTTACGTAGGAAGAGTTGAGAGTTTTAATGTCATTTTGAATTTTAAGGTTTATCTAATCCTCAATGATAATACATTCACATGGATGAAGGTTAATCATACCTCTGAGATGAATTTGAGACCCTGAATAATAGTTTCTATTCATTAAATGGTGAAAGGAAGCTTCTCGGGATCAAGATGAAACCCTCCTTAGGGTTTGTTGTTGAATGGAATTTGAAAACCCTGAATGCAATATTAAAGGATGATATTAGGTAGTAATCTTATACCTAGATTATGTAAAAAACTTTGCAAAATATTAGAGTATGAGGATCTTGATATTCTTCCATTTTCATGACAGTAGGTAGTAAACTTGTAGAAGACAGTTTAAAGCCTTGTTTTGATCTGGTTAAGAAAGTGATTTTGAAAGGGTTAGGGGTTAAATAAAAGCTTGGAAATTTATATTAATCACCTATATATATTTTAGAAATATATTTGATAAAATTTGGGGTTTGAAGTGCAATAAATATCCTCCTATTGTTAACATTCAAAAGTGCAGACATGTGGAATGAGGTTTAAGACTTGGGGCTTGGGAGTAGTTTGTTCATGCATGGTTTTCACAAAGAAATAAGCTCTTGAATTGACAAGAAAGTATCTTGAGGTAGTTTTTATAGATATTCAATAAATTTTGACTCTTACCAAGTCCCTAATCTCAAGTAATTTGTAACAGTGTGTCTGCAGTCCTATAGAAAGCCTGGAAGACCTAATTGGAGGTCATGAATAGTGAATTTGAGGGAAATTTTATGAAGAAATACCCTATGATTTTCCACAAAAATATAAATAATCCAAATTGGTGTCCCAAACATGAGGCATTTTGTTTAATGAGTGTGTATATCTAAATTTATCTCTTTAAATGTGACTAGACAGGGCTAAAAGGAGATTAGACAAGAGAAAAGAGAGTGAGGCTAAAAGACATTTAGGAAGGGATTTGAGCCAAGATATTTTTCACAAATTTAAAGGAGATTAATGGGTGCTTAGAAGTGTGTTTATCCTGTTCATGGTAGTTGTATTTTTCTCCAGACATAAACTCACATGTGGAATTTGCTTGAGAAGCATGGTCAAGGTGATTTTGTAAAAAGTTAGAGAAGTGACTATTTTTATTTATTGGAATCCTTTTGATGATTTAATTAGCTTTGTATAATGTCTAATGACATATTACAATGATTGGTTAAATGAAATAAGGTGATAAATCAAGAAGATTACATGATTTATGGGTGTGTGGATTTGAGAAAATAGCTAGTTTTGAAGCCTTAAGGGACTGTTTTGACTTGTTATGATCATTATAACTTTGTGAATTTTTTGGATACATTTTAACTTTGCATAATTTTTATATTAGAGCATGAGATATGTTCTTGAAAATAATAATATATTATTTTGAGAAGTGATTGCAGGAAGAATACGAGGTGGTATAAGTGAGAGAAGAGATAATGCCATCTTTGGCAGAGAAGATGGATATGATGATGGATTTTTGATGAGTAAATTGACAACTATAGAGGAAAATCAAAGAAGAATGAGAGATGAAATGAGTCTTATGCAAATAAATGGAAGATGTAATAGATTACAGTTTGCAAGAAAATGTTACATATGTCAGAGACATATAGGACACAAGGCATATGAGTTCAATGAGATGGATACAAGGATGAGAGAGGTTGACAGAGAAGTTGATTATGTTTTTCAAAATAGAGGTAAGTCTCTTTTATTTAGAATATTTGTATTAAAACCAAAGTAGTGCAAGATGTGACTCAAAGAAGAATTTTGTTCAACACTAAGTGTAAAACTAAGGGTAAATATTGTAATATGATCATAGATAGTGAGAGTACTGAAAATCTAGTTTCTTTTGAGATGGTAGAGAAGTTGGGTTTGCAAACTACAATAAACCATAATCCATATCAAGTCTCCTAGATGCAGAAAGTTCATCATGTCTTGGTTAGGGAACAATGTCAAGTTGAATTTCAGATTGAGAGGTATAAAGATAGGGTGTTTTATGATTTGGTACCTATGGATGTGTGTCATGTAAGAAAGGAAAGCATTGTATGAGGGTAAGAAGAATACTTACATTGTTATGTCAAATGGGGAGAGATACACTCTTTTACCCATTACATGTGAACAAGAGCCACAAGTAGGGTTGGTTATGATGTTATCAACTAAGAAGTTCTTGATAGAGATAAAATAAGCATGCAAAGAGACACTTATAAGGAAATTTAAGCCTTATGTATCTAAATTAACAACTAATTTGGGTGATAATATTGAATGTATGAAGGAGAAAAGGGATTTTTAGTTTTTTGGGAGAACAAGAAAGCTTGAGAAGATAGGATCTTGTGAGATTGTTGAGAACACAGAGAATGATCAATAGTAAATGGTAAGATAGAGGTATAGAGAAAGTAACCAGAAAGATGCGGAGGTCTTAGAAGAGGCCTTGAATATGTTACTACATCTTGATGTTAGCAAGGAAATAATGGTGCACAAATAGGCACTTAATAAAAAGTGTGAAGATAATACTAAGGAAGATATGAGAGAGAAGAAGTATGTAACAACAAAAGAAGATGAAAATCATATGTGTGAAGAAGATGAGAGGACCTTGTTAGGTTGTGGAGCATGTTTTCATGTGTGAAAGTGTTAAAGACTGTACACTAAGAGTACTATACACTTTTCATGTATCCTCACCAGGGTTGGGGGCCGGGCCGGGCCCCGAGCGGGAGTCCGGGGGCACAGCCCCTGATACCAGGGGTTCGAGGGTGCAGCCCCCAAAAAAAAAATTAGGCGTAAATTTTCTTGGCCTCAAAAAAATGCACCCGACATATCGGGAAATGTGCTCGTCTCATCTGGGTGATATTTTTGACCCATAGGTTTATGGGACGGGTTTTGCCCATGGTTTTGATACCCATGGTTTTGTAAAACCACTTAAGCAATTGTCTATTTATATGGTTTTATGCATATGATAGAGATATGAAGAACATTGCAGATGTTCTTTAAATTCGGCTATGAATTCTGTAGAGTTTGTTGAGCATAGCTCCAAATGGATCTGGGTATTGTATTGAGAGAGCGGTGGCCTGTAATAAAATCTGGTAAGTGATTTCTGGTGGAGCGTAGCCCAAATTGGTGAACACTTAAATATTGTTCTCTTCTTATGTGTGTTTATTTATTCTGCACTTTCATTTGGATCTGTAATATTTCGCATCTTAGTTTTTCTACTAT